>WEKX01011990.1:7779-89784 GCA_013390025.1 Pitta sordida
GGGGGGGGGTTCTAAGTAGTTTGCTGATGGAGCAGAATAAAGAAATAAATAAACATACCTTCCTTCTTTATTAAGATGGCTTTCATATACAGATCACAAGAACTAAAGTGTGTAAAAAGTGACAGCTGAGAATATTTAATATTCAGTATGGGCAGTGTAAGGCTAAACCAACATTCTGAAAATACAGAACTCTGGCACATCCTGTGTCCTCTTTCTAACACAGTTGTACATTGACCTGAGTGAAAAGAAACTTCCAAAATTTGATTTCTGCCAGTAGAAAACCTTTAAAATGCCATACTGGTGTCTATATTTACTGACACTCAGCAATTTCCGTACCAAATATAATAAGTTTTACACTAGAAATTAAATTCAGTGTTGCAGATTGACTTGTTCCACCATACCTTATCTCCTCCTGAAATTCTTTGAAAAGAGGTGACAGGATAGGTAAAGACATGGGAACCAGGTAAAGCATAGGAGGGAAAACATCATAAGGATGATTCATGTTTTTTTGCAGTCATTTTGTACAGTGAAATGCAAGTTAAATTTTATATTGGATTTTGTTGACAGGAATTCTGTCCAGTTTATCCTGGGAAGGCTGAATTATTTCTACTGTCAACATTCTGAAGTGCTCCATGCTTTTAAAGAAGTGCATGCAGGAGTTGGTCATGTCTCCAAGCTAGTCCTCTTCGCTAGATGTGTGCCTTTGACTTTGCTTTAGAATTCCTGTGGACCAGTCATTTTTGATTCTTTGGCAATAAACAGCTGTTTTCCTTCTCTGACACAGTAAAAACATACCAAACCTTCCAATAAAGTGTCACTTTCCTGTCAGACTTTATTTGCTTTCCAGATAACTCCTCGTGTCTTCCTCCTCCCCCTTCAAAAAACAAACAAACAAACCAAAACCCTTCTCTACCCTTCTACAAATTAAATAAGCGTGTGCCACAGTAACATGCAAATGTCCTGGGATTCTAGACACTTCAATTGCCTTTTTGTAGCAGTACAATGAAGATGGAGAAGCAGAGCTGTAGCTGCTTATGACAGTGACTGGATCAGCAAAGCTCTGTGGCTCTGCAGTGGAAATTTCCGTGGTTATTTGTTTTTTTAGGGACTGCGGGAAGCACGAGGCCAGCTCCCCACGCCTCTGGCCGGTGCCGTCCGCACTGCCGCAGACCTGGCAGTTTCAAAGGAGCTGCCCCTGGAGCAGGGATGGTTTGGGATTAATTAACCCCAGGGACGGCGGAGGCAGCAGCAGATGTTTCGCCAGGGTTTGAGAATGTGAAAGCCTTCCCTCCCCTGCTTTCGCCAGTGATGCACACCAAGGCTGGGAAAGCCCCCCTGTCGCACTCCCCGCCGCACCTCCAGGGCCGGGAATGACGGTGTGTCATCAAGTGCCGCCTCTCGCTCCTCCGGCTGCTCCTCCTCCTCCTGTATCACCTTTGCCTCCTCCTCCTGCCCATCCTGCCTCTGGGAAACAACGCAGGTACCATCGGCGGTGGGCCGGGGGATTCACAGAATCACAGAATCAGAATCACAGAAAATTATGAGTTGGAAGGGACCCACAAGGATCATCTAGTCCAACTCACCATCTAATACCCATACAGCGACCGAGAGCACATCCCAGAGCGTAATACCAACCTAGATCCCTCACAGTCTAGCAGGCCACTCCGAGCCGGAAGTGGCCCAGGGTCATCCAGCCCTACACCCCCTAGCTAGACCATGTCACTAAGCTCCTCGTCCAGTCTTCTCTTAAACACTTCCAGGGATGGCGACTCCCCCTTCCCTGTTGAGTCCACCCGGCACTGCCAAGCTCACCGCTGAACCGTGTCCCTCAGCGCCGCATCCTGCACGTATTTTGAACCCTTCCTGGGATGGTGACTCCACCACTTCCCCGGCAGCCTGACCCCCCTTTCAGTGAAGGCATGTCTTGTGATACCCAATCTAAATCTCCACTGATGCAGCTTGAGGCCATTTCTTCTGGTGCGCAGGATATTCCGAGTTCGAAGGGATCCACAAGGATCATCTAGTTCAACTCCCAAGCGAACCCAGGGATCACAGAATCACAGAATGACAGAATACTATGAGTTGGAAGGGACCCACAAGGATCATCTAGTCCAACTCACCAGCTAACGCCCGTACAGAGATCGAACGCACACCTCAGAGTGGTGAACATAAACCTAGTTCCCTCACAGGCGCACAGGCCCCTCCGAGCCAGGAAGGACCCACAGGACCATCCAGCCCTACACCCCCAGCTAGACCATGGCACTAAGCTCCTCATCCCGTCTTCTCTTAAACACCTCCAGGGACGGCGACTCCACCACCTCCCTGGGCAGTCCATTCCAACGAGCAATCACTTTCTCTGTGAAAAACCTCTTCCTAACATTCAGTCTAAATCGTCCTGTTATTTGGGAGAATCCTCTCTGCAGCGCTGTAGTTTAGTTTTGTGTTGCTGTCTAGGACATGATATTCTATAATACAAAAGCTGTGTCCTTTAATATCCATCTCTTTCCTCTGCGGGTTTTGTTTAACACCTGCCAGTGCTTTTCCCATCTACATTCATCAGATCCACTAGTGGAATTAAACTTCTTTCCCACATGTGGATTTGGAGATTGGTGCAGGAAAACGGCAGGATTATCTAATTTGACCCCCACCCACAAAAAAAAAAAAATAAAAAATTAAAAATAAAGAAATAAAGAAATAAAGGGAGCAGTCAGTGCTGTGGAGAGGAGTTTTTCTCTTCCCTCTGTACCAGAGAAGCTGCAGGCTGGGGTGGGGGTGAGTTGTGTGGGCAGTGAGTAGCTGATAATGTTGGTACCCAGCTAAAGCAGCTGCATCACTTGGTTGAAAGCTCTGAGGTACAGAACACAGAACATGTGTTAGGATACCAAGACTGTATGTTTCTGGTGTTTCAGTGCTGATTTTGTATCTGCCATGTGCATACTTGCAGCTGTCGGCAACCACTGATAGGGAAATTCAGTTGTACAGCCTCCTGAGACTGGGAATGACCTGAAATGACACTTTTGGCATATGTGTTTTCTCTTAAGTGAGTAATTAAACATTTTGAAGACAATGTGGAGCATTTTTCTTAAAATGTCTTAATTACATTTGAGTGCTCTGAGTCATCTCGCTGAATATATACAAACTTTTTAACTTAAGCATGTAATATGATAAGAAAAAAGTCTCCTTTTTAACTTTTGAAATGTGTTAGTGGTGTAATTATCAGAAAAAATATGAAAGCCCACTTGGAAAATGTAATACAGTTTATATCTGGCAGACTTTTTGTCAAAAGAGTTAAACTTAACTGAGACACATTAGAAACTGAAGTTCACTTTCTCCTGTATGACGTTAATACGACTAGTAATAGAAATGGAGATATTTCAGCCCAGCACTAACCACCAGTAGGCATCTTAGAAATGCCAGCTGTAATTAAAATACTTGGATATAGAAAACTGCTTGACTATGAGCACGATTGAGCAAAAATAAGTAAGTAGAATTGCTCTTTATATAACCTTTTGGTGCAGAAATCTGTTAAAAACATCTTAAAACCTATTAATTTGAATAAATATTTAGCAGTTGCCATAATCTAAATAATTTACTATCACTTTATAGAATTTTCATTTCTAAATAAGTGAATTGGAATTATACCAATTGAACGTTATAATAATACAGAACTTCGTTAATTAATAACTTGATTGTTTGATTATTTAAGGCTAAATTTTAACTGTTTCCTGTCACTGCAATTTTCAGACTAAATTTAATTCTATAATAATTGTGGAGATGATTGATTTGGCAACTGTAATGCTCACTTAAAGGCTAAAAGATTCAGAATAAAATAATTTATGAAATTGTAGAACATACTTCATGTGCAACATGAATGGCATTTCCTTTCAACTGGATGGGTATAGAAATGTTTGCCAGTTTGGTCAGTACCAATCTACCCAGATTCATCCTTTGGACAAGAAGTGGGGAGAGACCCCTCTTTACCCAAGGCTGTTGTAACTTCCTCCTCAGGGAGGAGCAGGAAGGGTTGTTTTTCCCTGCAGATACAACCCACCTGCTCTTTCTCATCTCGAATTATGCCTCTTCTCCCTGTATGCAGAACTCCTTAGAAATACATGAGCTCAATTTCTCTAAGTAGAATATGTACAGCTGTCAAAATAGACTTTAAATGTCTAAAATCAAACAGGATGTTAGCATTTTACACTTAAATTTAACTTGCTCTTTGGTCTGTTCTGTGGCATAAATTAGTAGCAAAGCTGTTGAATTGAACTCAGTCTGATTTTAAAGTTGCCTAATGAATGTACCCTGTGGGATACAGATCAGTCGTTTGGAATGGCTCTTCAAGCATCTGGGAGGTTTGAACTACCCTGGACTTGGGGTCAAATTACTCCTAACTTCTATGTGACTGATAGTGATGCAAACTATTTGTCTTCATCTGTGTTCTTGTGCAGAAGAACTGTGGCTCTCACCTAATACGTATAATGCCTGCAAGAAGTACAAGAAGATGAGGAATCAGACCCCATGTATTTCTAGTGTATTTGGCTGCTTAAAAAACTTAATTTGGGGAATTAATTCAGAAACTCATTTATTTTTGTCAAAAATGAGTGAAACAAATTACTTTTCCTACTGTTTGTTAAGTATAGGCTCAGACTGAAGGGATGGCTCAGACTGAAGGGATGGAATAATTTATTTAAGGACTTTAAAATGCAATTTAAGCAGTGGCCCTTTCCTTTATTTTTGTTGTTTTTTTCTGTGTGACTTAATGACCTCTTGATACATTTTTTTCCCCCTTTCTAGGATCTTTTAAACCTGGTAGCATGAACTCTTAAACAGAGAGTAAGAATGGGAAGATCACCTGTACGAGGCACTGCGGCAGGAAGTACCATTTAAATTCCAAAGGAAGTATAGTAGGAAATCGAAAAATAAAAATATTTGAAAAAATTTTGAAAGACAGTGTTGAATGTGAGGGAAAGAGTTGGGATTCATATGTGGACAAACATTTACTGAGTGAAATGGCTGCTATATAAGTGAAATGTGTATAGATATCAAAGAGCATTTAAGATGGCTTTCTCACAATCTAGCATGCAATGTCATGGAAAGTAATTCCAGAAGTTTTACATTATCTTCCTTTGGTAACTACATATATTCACTTTTTCTAGGTCTTTTTAAATAAATAGTTCAAGAGCTCCATCTTCGGGTTTAAATTATTATTGCAAAAATGTATTATGTACTTTTGTATGGATTAGGTAGTGCCTAAGCGTCCTGCAAAGTTATGTATATCTTGTGTTCATATCTTGCCAGTTTGCAGTCCTTAGCTACATGCATTTGTTCAACTGCCTTTTGATAAATTTTGAATACTTTCTTTATAATTTTGTTGGATTTAGTTCTTGTCTCATTCATTTATTTGGGTTTGGTGGATTATGCGTTTCCTTTCCCATTATGATACATAAATCAACTTGAGAATTCATAAAATATTTATGGACCATGACAGACAATAGTGGCTGAAAAAAATTAAGAAAGGCTAATTATCAGGTAGGATTTATTATTTGCTAGAAACTAGCATGCTTTTATTAACTTCAGAGCATGTGCTAATTTTTGTCAACGGGAAATCTGATCATATTCTTTTGGAAGCAGAATTCTAGTGAAAAACTAGTTTTTTCTTTCATTGCAGCAGAATTCTAAAAGACGTACATATTCCAGTGAGAAATTTTTAATCCATTTTATTTTTCAATAAAAAGCCTCCAATCATTCCAGGAGATCTTTGGGGGAAATGAAGTTATTTGAAAAAAATTTGCTTTTCAAAGAAAGTTGTGGAAGTAGTATCTAGTGAAAAAGTATTCTGAAGTAAATGAAACTTAATCACAGAAATCTACAGTATATGAGACACTCTTACAATTATCCTTTGTCTTATTTTTTTTCCCTTAACAAGCAAAGTTTTGTTTCTTCCTACTTTCTAAGTATTTCTAATGTCATACTGAAATGACAAGTAAAGGCAGTTCTTTTAACTCACCTTGATTGTCTTATCTTTGCAGCTGGAGAATTTGCTTTGCTTCTTTGTAGAGAAGTGCAACTGTCACGTACAACTGTCAATTGATGGTTACCCATGATTGCTTAAATCGCGATAAATCAAAACAAAGCTGTGACTTGACCTCATCTCTGTCATTGTCCCCAACACATGCTTCAATCTATAACCAGATTACGGGACTATTTATTGGTATGTAATGTAAATTAGCAAAAAGCACTGGTCTGATGCCATGTAATTATTTATCCTGTCTTTTATAAAATAAGGGCTACTGATGATATGTTCAGTATTTTATTGCAGTTGTGTATATTTGAGACTGTCTCGTCCATTGTTACTTACTTTCCCAGATTTCTCCAAAAGAATTAGAAATCACAATACCTTAACTCTGTGTAACCCACGTTCTTTCCAAGCAGGAGGGGGAGACAAAGAACACAAAATTCTGAGGCTAATAGCTGTCATTATGTTTCTGCTGGCTTCAGTTCCCTATCTGAAAACTCAGTAAGGGAAACTCACATCTGACTTGTTCTAGAATGTCACCTGAAAAATACTCCAGTTTGCATGTAGAAGCCTTGTATGTCTTACAAAGCTTTGCAAAGTTTATGGAAGTGTTTTTAATTTCTATTTGAAGTAGAAGAAATGCAAATTACAACAGAAATAAAATACTTTGTATTTCACTTCCTGAGGAAATTAAGAAAATCACAAGCATGACATAACTCAAGTTCACTGCTTCATTAGTGCTTGGTGTATATATTTATGGACATACAGACCGAGGGTATTGAAACAGTGCAGCTGCATTCTATTCACATTTTGGACAACTTTAATTTAAAATGTGACAGATCTTTTGTGCATGAATATATTTAAAACGAAATTTAAACTTTAAGACTGTTTAGATGCTTTTCTGATATCAGGTGTTTGCCATTGTTTTTTGTTGCTTTAATAAGTCATGACTGTATAAGATTGTAAAGAGATATTAACTTGATACTTGTTGAAGAAAAAGACTATTAAATGATGTAGATTAACCTAAAGTATGCTAGTTGTTTTTTCAGATAAATTAAATAGTTGTATTAAAGTCATTGTTTTATCTTCTGACAGATCAACCCTTGTAGAAGTTTTTAAGTGCAATGCAAATTAAAAAATAGCTTAAAAATAATGGGATCTATACTGAGTTGTGCATACTTAACAGCTCATCCCTCAGAATGCTTTTGGGTGTTTTTTTCTTACTCATAATTTTTATGAAAACAATTTTATTTTCTGTGATTATTGTAACAATTCTGTGTACTCTTCCACCTGTCTGTAGGACTGTTTACTCCAAAATATCATTTTCTTCCACTGTAGGTATTCCAATTTCATCTAGCTTGTTATGGTCACAGAATCTGAAGTTTGACATTTATGGTATATTCCACAACAGTGATTATAAAGAGTTAAGAATTAATGGATTTCTAAGTTAAATCTGTCTAACTCTGGAATTGATTACTATCGCTTTCTTTTCTCAATAAACAGAACAATTATTAGAACATTTGAAAGTTAATTAAAAGACCAAAGTTAGAAGGGAAGATTAAAATGTTCTGTCCCAACTCTGTTTCTAAACAATTTAGTATTAAGAAAGAACGTTTTCACTGTATCTGGGAGAGAGAATTGTGAGTGAGGTTTTGTTCCATTGCTTTTTTGAGATGCTGGTCAGCACCTCTATTTTGAGACATGTTTTTCTTTTTTCCCCACCCAAATTCGTTTAAATACAACCCTGTGCATTTAAATGCTGCAGTTTTAAAATACCTGACAAAAATGTTATTTTTTTTATCACTATCTAATCTAAGGTAAATACAGTCATACCTCCGTATTTGTGGATTATGGGTCTCCCACAGGTCCTGCAGAACCTTTAATTTGGGAATACAGGTCGGACATTAATATGGCAAATTATTGCCAGAAATATGGCAAATTATTGCCAGAAATATGGCAACTTTGGAACACTGCAAAATCCCAGGCTCCTTACGGCACAGAGCAGCGTGGGAGTCGGGGGTTTTTCCCTTTAACTGCAGCAGCTAGCACTGGCAGGAGTGCTTTGTCTGAGGATATGAATATGTTCATATGCACAAATGCACTGGCAAGTCCAGCCTGGCTGCCATAGCCTGAACAGGGCCCCAGCTGCGTTCCTGTGTTACAGTTAAAGACTTCCTGACTCCTGGCAGGGCTGGCCAGGGCTCTGCCCTCTGTGGCAGTGTGGGATCATGCCCCCCACAGAATTATGCACCACTCTGTGAGTAACTGCAGGAAAAATTTCCTCTAATATGAAAAGACATGAATATGACAGTGCGAATAACTGAGGTATGGCTGTATTTTATAATGGAGAGAATATGAACAAATAAAGATAGTAGCCAAAAACTTTAATTAAAGAATAAGACATTATTTTGAAAGGAAAGGTTATACATGATAAATATTTTTTCAGCCCATATTTTCTGTCAGACTCTCTTCTGTATCCCATGATACATGCTTACAAAACTATCATGGAAATTTACACTGGTGTGACAGAATTTACTGCCTTGGAAGGCTATGATGGTAATAACACCATAATTTTGTTACTTTTTATTATGGGCACATAACTTTTTTTTTCATATTTCCCCAAGACAGAGCAAAGTGACCTTGAGGAATAAAAAACCAGAATGTGAAGAGAGAGACTGCCTATAAATTACTGTATCATTTCCATTATATAGTATTGTACAATTGATAATGTATCCTTTGATTTTTCTTCATTAAATGGTACTGCAGAAAGCCTGACTATTAGCTGAGATGGACATACCTATTCATCTTAAGGCTGTCAAAAGTTCTAAGTTATTCCTATGTATTAAATTTATCTAAGTCTTTATTCTTTTTACGCAACTTAATACAGAATGTGAACACAAGAGACTTTTTAAATGAAAACAATCACGCTTGCAGTGGAGAGCAAACTATGGTGCTATTACTGACAATTGCCATGAAACTGAAAACTTTTTCTGAGCATTAATCCTTTCCTGCAACAAATATTTAAACTGTTTTTCACTTGCAAGGAATCTGAAATAGTCAGTGGTAAGACAACATTGAGATAATTTATTTGATCCATTTTAATTATTACTCAGACTCTCCAAATCTCAAATTTTGTGGTAGCTGTAATATTTTATACTCATTGTAGCTTTTCAGTGGCATTTGAATAGCCTGATACAGATCATGGTACAGTAATACCTCACTTACGGGGGGTTGGTTCCAGAAACCTGCTGCGAGAAGCAAAATCCGCAGAGTGGCAATTCATACCTATGTAACTGCAGCCTGCCCAACACCCCACCCCCTCAGCCTCAGCAAGCGCCAGGAGGTGTTCCCTGCCCCTCCCTGGGCCATGTGCCAGGACGGGGGAGTGGAGGGGGCATTCTCCGCCCGTCCCCACCACGGAATAGTGCTGAGTGCCATGGCACCAAGCCAGCACAGCTCATCTTGCGGTGGCACTGTGGTGGCACATCTTGGCTTGTGGCGGTGCCACGCCAGCACAGAACACAGCAGTGTCGCGCCAGAACGCCTCCCTGTGCTGCCCACTTGGTACGGCAGCTTGCTGAATAAACACTTCACACAGTCTTTTAAAACTTCCCCACCATTTTATTAGTCTTTCCAACACTCTTACAAATGATCAAGCACCCGGTGGCTCCCACCCAAGCAAGCAGCACCTGCCGCTACCGCCCCCCTGCTGCTGTGGGGCACGTGAGTCCCACTCGTGCTGTAGGAGAAGCATGTGTGAGTGTTCGTTGGACCAGTGACTGGGCCCAGTTCTCATGCTAGTCACGTGAATGGGCAAAAAACTGTGAATGGGAAAATAAGTAGGGAAACTGCTTAACTGAAAAAAAAAAATCTGTGATGGACTGGATCAGCGAATGCTGAAGTGGTAAGTAGCAAGGGATTACTGTATATTTAAATTTAGACCTTACTAAAGTGTAAATATCTAGCACCCCATATTTCTGAAGGGGACAAACGCTTTGCAAAATGCCGCCGACAATATAAGTAAAAAGAATTGTATGCGCTGAAATCCTGCATGTTATGGACGTGATTATCCCTGTAGCATCTCCCCTAACATCTGGTAGAGCCTGGGACAGGGCTGGAAAGCACCTCTTGCTGGGCATGAGTGAAAGGGAGATGTTGCATACATCAGTGTTTTCCATGTCATTTGCCACTAGTCAGCAGCCCCATTCTGCCTGAGGATGACATTTTTATGGGCCTTCCTCAACTGCATGTTTCTTTTGGCCCTTCACATTCCTCGCCAGTTTCAAACTTCTGGTTAATCTGTTCATGGAGAATTGAAACAGTGTTTTTTCTGAAAGATGCCTCTAATGATGTCATTGTCTTTATATGGTAGTCTGGCTTGAAAACCCCAAATTAATGTTTTCCCATGGAGTATGTTGGGTTATTTGTACATATATTATTTTGCTCACATAATAAGAGTTGCTTACAGATTGTGACTGGCTCATCAGGAATATCTTTCTAATCTGAGCAGTCTGAGTTAAGATTTTTGCTTCCTTTTGTGTATGGCTCAATTATCCTATAGTATAATTTCATTAAAAAAAGTAATAATAAGTATTATGATTAATTTATAAACCTGTTTAATCCCTTGTTTTGGTTCATAATTCAGATTGTGAACCATTCATTCTTTTACAAGGCAAGTCCTATGTGCTTTCCTCTTAGTCTACACTAGTGTCTGTCTTTCATTTATAGATGATGGTATTTATCTGACACTGCTCTGTGTTTTCACTCTGAATCCTGTAAGAGAATTTACCCTCAGAATTTTTAGAGTTCTTAGACTCAGTGGCATAGGTGGTTTTGTTTGTATTTAAGCCTGTTGTTTTACTTTAAGATGCTAATCTCCCTTTGGATGCATATATTCTGGTTATCTGAGTGTCCTGGATTGTAAGAGATATATTGTGATGCCCAGTCTGAATGACAGACACAGAACCAGGTATATTATCATGTATCTGAGTACATCATGTATCTAAATACTGGGATTAATCTGATCTGACAGAAGATAACCTCCTGATTCACAATTAAGAAAAATTACCTGTTTGACTCCTCTGGCTTTTTACTCAAACTGCAGTTTCATCAGTGTAAAACAGAAAACCATGGAGACCTCGGACTTCTTCCAGCTGACAGGTTTAAATCCCTTTGGGCAGATTGATTGAGTAGTATCTGAAGTTGCTATGCCAACCTTGGTTCACTAGCAAAAAACCTATGGTGGCAGGGGTTCTTGGCTCTGTAGCAACTTCAGGTGTGCAGTAATCAGCAGCAGGCAGGCAAAAAACATTTCAGTAAGATGTTACTTTGTATAGGGATGAGAGATGTGTTAGAAAAATATTTTTAAAAAGTGCTAATCCAAGGACTTGCGGTTCAGCCACCACAATTTTTGGTAAATACCACAAAAACAATTCTTATTTTAGAACTGTTGACACATTCCTTTTCACTTTTCTTTCTTTTTTTTTTTTTTTTTTTTTGTGACTGAAACAAAATACAGAGACAAAAAGCTATTTAAAGTTTCTAGCTTATTAAATGCTTGTTGTGAAAAATAGTTTGATCCTTTGGCCTCCTTTTATAGTGGGATTAATTCTCTCTAAATGGTAATAAATATTTGGGTGTTGATGTGACTACTTACTATTCTAGTATCTGTCATAGCAAATCTCCGTAACAGGGGGAAATTAGGATTCGTAAACCTTGCTTGATACATAATTTCATAGTTTTTCAGTGTGGTTGTAGGAAAGAAAAGAATCCTTTCTGTGGAAATGTAGAATTGTGAATCAAAAATACCACTTCTTCGAACACATTAAAATAAATACAATTATTTAAGCATAAATCTGTGGGAAGAGAACCTGTCTTTCATCATACTGTCTATCAGAGTTAGAAGAACCCTATTCACTGTCAGGCACATCAGCTTTTGAAATATATATACCCTAAGAAGCTGGTTTGTTCCCCAAAAGTCTGTCTAGCTATATCCATCAAACATCATGACTACAGTAAAAGCTCACAAAGTGCAATAAACACTTTCCTTTCTGTAGCATTAAAAACAAGTTGTTTCTTGAACAAGCAACTTTGTTTACAGATTGTACCAGTCCACTTACATGCAGTTCAAGTAATGAAAAATTAAATACTGCACAAAATGTAATTTAAAATCATTACAACTTTAAAATTAGCAAGTCATTTTTCTTCAGTTGGCATAGTGACTCTTTTGTACTGAGATCTGGAAATTGTACTTCGAAGTTTTTAAGCAGCTGTTGGGCTAGTTGAGAAAAAGAGGTTTTCAAAACATACTTTAAATGAAGGAAAAAGCTCTTCAAAATAATTGCATCTTATGTTCAGGATCTTAAAGTTTTATGACATAAATCAGCATTTTTTATGGTATTTTGAACAGCTAAATAGAACAGAAAAAAGATAGTGTTTCAATTTTTATTTCCGAACACAAACTTTGGAATAGGCCTGTTCTAGCTGGGTGAAAATGGATGTAGGAATTTGGATTTACAGGGGATCAGTACTTGCCCTTTGGACATTCTCTGAGAGCTTAATATTGTCGTGCCCAAAATTTCACACAATATTCGAGGTGAGGCCACACTAGAGAATCACAGAATCACAGAATCAGTAAGGTTGGAAAAGACCATAGAGATCATCAAGTCCAACCTATCACCCGTTACCTAATCTAATCTAGTCAAACCTGTTACCTAACCTGACCTGTTGCCATCCTACAACCAACACATCATCCTACCTATAACACACTAGGGACAACCCCCTTCCTTGACTGGCTGCTGATGCTTTCCCTGATACCCTCAGGACATGGCTGGCCCTCCTGACTGCCAGGGCACTGCTGGCTCATGTTCAATTTGCCAATGACCATTATAAATCATATAATGTAATTTGCATTATAAGCCTGCTCACTTACCTTACAGAACCTGCTGCAGAAGAGTAACATGGAAAACGTACTAGATTTCCAAAAAGGGTGGATAGCTTATTCACTTTAAAAATTTTGCTTTAAATCTAACAGTCTGTATATGAACCCAAACTCATAGGCAGTATTTATTTACATAATCCTATGGAACAAAAGGCACTTTAACTGTGGTTTCTTTTATAAAACTAGGAGGGAAAAAACCCACCTAAACCAACACTATAACAAGTTCTTGATTTGATGATCCAGAAGGAAATTCTTTAAACACAAACATACCATTAAAATCATTAATGGTTACCATGTAAAAATTCTGATCTTTTCATATATATGATATATGAAGCACTCATTGATCAAGGTACGATAAAATTCCCTAACAAAGTCTGTGAAGAACACTTTACTTTTCTATCACTGCTGATGTACTGTAAAAAAATATTTTTCATCAGATCTCTTCACTGGATTTCCAAGCTTTGTCTTTTACAAAAGAACAAAACAGTCAACTAACAGTGTTGTTGCTTTTAACCAGCACAGGGAAGCTGCATATGTTAAAGATTAGAACTATAGTTCTTAAACCTGTGCTGTTTTTCTGACAACTTATTCTATGTATTAGCTATTACAGCGTACTAAAAATCTTTTCATCATCAAAAAATGGTCGTGTAGCATTAATGTGACCCTAGGCCAATATGGAATCCCAGACCATTCTTGTCAAATATTCTGCTTTCAGTCCTTTTAATAGTGCTCATTTTTTACCAGCCCTTGAATTTTATTTTTTAAAATTTTATTTTTAATGGGTTTTTTATGATTTTTTATATTAATTAAAAGCTTTAATGGTTTCTTGTAGAACATAACCCTCCGGCTGAACATGTAGAAAGATGCACTTTAATCACATTATTATCCCCTATATCTTTTTAAAAATTACATACCAGGAAAATCAGCATGCATCTACAGAAACATGTTGGTTTGAATAGGAATGGGACTTTGAAGTGAATTGCTTTATTGTACCCACTTTCCACATTTTGTTTGGATCATGGTCTGTTTTTTGAGTGCACAAACTGGAATCATTTTGAAAGAAACTAATTGGAGAGGCTTGCTTCAAGAAATATGTGCTCAGTCTGTAAAAACACATCAAGACTAGTCCGAAAAAAAGCCCTAAGATATGTGTAGTGTAGATCTTTCACTGACATTTTTTTCAGTCTAAAAACACGTTGCTTTTGCACCACACTGTCTAAGCTTGCGTTGTCTACATAAAATGTCTGAATTATTTAGAATGTTGAAAGTTTTGTTGTTTTCGGGGGGTTTTTGTCTGAAGAAATAGAAACAAAAATCCTTTCTCAAAATATTTTATATAAGTATTTTACCTTGAGATCTATTATAATTGACTCTAACATAGTGTTTCCCAAGATATTCTTTGACAGCAGGATGGGCTGCACATTATTATTTGAGAAACCCACACCTGTTTTTTTAATGCCTGAAGAATTTTCAAGTCAAGAAAGGACTCATCATGTAACTCACATGGAGATTACATGGGATGACTGTTTAGCTCGTGTTTAGTCTCCAACTCTGACCTTAAGCAGTGTTTTCCTTTCTGTTTAAAAACCTAGTTTAAGGGCCATGCTTATGATTTGTCTGTAGAAGTAGGATCCTACTTCCTCTATGCCTTGAACTAAGCAGTAGTGTAAAGACTTTGGCCACTGTAACATTGCATATCTTTCCATTCAGAAGGATTATTTTACAATCTTAAATATGATTCTCATTTTGGCTTACATAATTTTTTTAAGTAAGTCCATTATGAAGTCCTTGCTTAACCTGAACTTCCTGTGTTGCCTGCTTTGAGGTTTACTGCATGTTAAACACCACCAGCACCTGATTCATGAAGCCGTTCTGAAGACTGAAAGGTTGTTAGTCTGCTGTTTGAGTATATAACAGTATAAAAAGATAATATTTTCCCACTGCTATGTTTTTTTCTGGAAGTGTTTTTGAGTGGAGTCTGCATTTTTTCCTATTGTTTATAAGCTAACATCAGTGCAACCTGATAGAACCCTCATAATAAAGTACTTTATTTATGGTATACAGGTCTGTGTGATGTTGTTGCCTTGGAAAAAATTATTTTTTAAAATATAGGCTTATTTATAATTTAGTTTGCAGAGATAAGGACATTCTGTTTCTCTGGAAAATGGTTTATAACATTAGTTATTATCAGGCAGTTCATTTAATATTATTTTAAAAGACTCAAATGAAACTCAGTGGCTGACCGAGAAACATATGATACAATTCTTTTTATAAATGAAACATAAAACATTACTAAATACAACAGATTGAATAGGCAGTAATTGTTAGTAACATTAAATAGTAAAATTTTAAACAGAAATATTCTTTTTGAGATTAATTTTAGCACAGCCATATGGATTTATTTTGCATGTTAATGCCTTAATTATTACGTGATAGTGTTTTTACAGAACGTATCATTTAATGATGTAATATTTGTAGCTTATTCTTTCCTTCTCTGATTACATTTTCAACTGTGGGCAGGTAAAAAGCCTTAGATTAAGTGAAAGATCATAAAGGCAACATCATTTATTCATTACTAGCTCTTCTTTTTCTTTAAAGGGTATTTTTTTCTTGGTGAGATGTCGGCTAGAGTTCCTATTGCCTTCAGCAGGAACTGTCTATTCTTGAACTTAAAATGCATACCAGTGATCATATAGAAATATAGTAAAGTACAATAGCTTAAGTTAGTCTCTGACTTAAATTAATTTTACTTTGGCACAGTAGCCTTCATTCAAAACAACCATGACTTTTTATCAGCTAGTTTCCGTGACAGAACTGGAAAGGAAGAAGTTTATTGGAAAAGTTTTAGTGGAAAATGTAACAATTTTCAGCAACGCAGACCTATATCCTTCAAGAAAGATTAAATCTGGATATTAGCATAAAAAAACTAAGTTTCACACATATATACAAAAAAACCCTGGAGTATGTCTCATCAAGGTAGAGGATATAAGGAGTTGTCTTAGTTGGGTACCATATTTCAGATGTTCTTCATCTTCTTTCAGATTGTTTGGTTTATCTTCCTCTGTTCTTTCTTCTTTTCATTTCTATGGCTGTTCTCACACCATGACTGCATTTCTTCATTCTTTTACTCCTGTTTTCTATTTAACATTGTGATCTGTTAATTTCCAACTTTGGGTAAACAGAGTACTTATTATGAATGAACAAGAAACACACATTTTATGGCACATTTGCTTATTTTTAAAGATGATCAGGTGTGTATTTACTTTCACAATAATGGTTAAGTATCTGATCCATCTGTAAATTTCATACCTATATGGAAGGGATGATTCACACGATTGGAGTGCTACATTGGAAGNAATTGCTCATGAGCAATTCCTTTAGCAATTTCTCTCCAAGTCTTATTTCCCTTTTAAGCATCAATCAGTACTCTTTTTTACATTTCATTCTAATCATAAACTTTTGTAATTTATTGCATTTGTATGTGCTACCATATAAGTTGCTTTCAAATTAATTACAGGTTTTTCTTAATTTTAAAAAGTATAATGATAGTGTATTTACTTTACATTTACCTGCATGGTTTCAGCATTCATTCATTCATTCATGAAATTTTTAAATAGCCTACAAGCTTGATCAGCTGTTCTGTGGTTTCTTGGATTATTTTTTCCTTCCTGAAAAACGTGTAGTCCATTTCTTACCAGTCATAGGCTATCACCATAAATACATTGCAAACCTCAGATGTGTGTAAACCTTTCATGGGCCAGTTCTATTTTAGAACGTGCAAACAGATGCTATTTAGACTTTCTAAAGTACATTAAACTTTGAAAAGTGCATCTGTTCCTTCTCTCTGGGTCTTGATAACAGCATGACAGAATGCAAGAGGTTATGGAGTCAGCACAAGAGCATGGAGAAACAAAAAACTTACGCAAATTCTCTGCAGGTTTCATAAGCAGGTCTATTCCATTTTTACTTTTTATACAGCAAAATAGCTATACCTGTTCTCTTTCCTCTATTATTTTTAGAATATCTACTTTCACACAATATTCTAGCAGTTCTATTCCTCCATGCTGTTGTGCAGTGCTCTGTGAGCAATGCATCATTTATTTTACACTGCCATCACACGATATGTACACAAAGCATAGTCCTTTCACTTACTGCATTATCTGCCAATCTAAATCTCTTTATCAGAACTTGTATTTATTTTTATCCCTATGCATCAGCCATGTTGTACTGTATCAAACTATATCCTGATTTGTTCTTCCACCTCTGATTTTATATTAAAATTATGTTAAATATAGATCTATTCAATATCAAGTTCTACTTCCATATTCTTGTCTAGATCTCTGAATTAGTATAATATGTTATCCTGATTAGTCATTGTGTGCTGTATCTATCTTTTGAGAAATCTTTTTGGCAGAAAACATGGGTGGTATCATAATTTTGTTCATCAGGTGCTTGATAAACCTTAAGCACAATCTTTTATTGAATGATTTTGTAGAGGGAATGTCTTAAACATATAGAGTTGCTGATGATCAGTAATTCCCTTTAATTTTTTGCCTCTGTAAAGAGGTCTTGACTAAACAGAACTGATGGGTGCAAACACCTTAGTAATTATTTCATATGATTTTGGATTAACTTGAATATTTTTCTGATTTTAAAGTACGTTCTTCCAGAATAAGTTAATTGAATATTCTGGTTAACATGCATGTGATTCACCATTGAATTTTATTTAACATAGACAATGAAGTCACTGACACATCTTCAAAAATTTAAAATATAGATTTTGCACTTTCTGTATATATATAAAAATCATACGCAGCTGTGAGACTAATACTGTACAAAATGTCGTATGTTTCTTAAGGCTTCTATGGAGAGATAATTTGATATCATAGCCTGTAGTAACTTTATGAATTATTTTTATTCTGCAGAGCTTGATTTCTGTGGTATTTTTAGCAGACTAGATACTGAATAGTCAGTTCTAATTTGGCTTTCTTCAGTTCTTTCTCCCAGTATGATGATTATTTATATTAGAGAGGCATAAAAACTTGAAAGTTCAAAAGAAAATACATTATTCAAAAGAATATTGAAATAGTCCTAAAAATCCGAAGGAAATGCAAAATACGAGTTAGTTTAAAGGATACAAGAACAAATTAAGATGTTGTGTCCATTTTGGTTTGTGAGGTGTGAAATGGCAAGTATGTAAAATAAACTGTAAAGGTGAAACATTTTGCTAAGTTGTTTATACACTCAAAATGAAGATAGAGAAACAGGAGTTTTCCATTAGTGAAAAGATTTAAAAAAAAATTGAAGTTTTAACTGTTTTCCAGTAGCTCAGTAAATATGAAGAAGTTCCTTGGGATAGTTTAAGAAGGATGTTGNTTCTGACAAACAAACTTTTCATCCCATTGTGAGAGAAGTCTACTGTGCTCCCATTAAACAAACTGATAATTCTGAAAGATTTACTAGAACTGTGCCTATTATCTTCAATAAAAAGAGTAGGAGTATTCCTCTGATACACAAGATGATGCATTTTCCAAAGGAAAGGTTGGAAAATGCCTTTAGTTAAAAATGTAAAGCTTTTGCCTTCCCATAAAGCCATCTTGATCTACCTGTACCAATGTACAGAAAAAAGGCAAGGTTTTGATATCACCTGCAGGGGATTCCTTCTCTCTTACATTTCATAACCTGTAAAACCTCCTTCAGTCAATAGAAGTGGCAAAAAATAGTGAGGTAATAACAGCCACAGTGATTCAGTAAATTATGCTAGCCTCAACAAATGAAGATAAAGCAAACAAAATACTGAAAATTCTGCTCAAGGTTTGTGCAGCAGTGACTAAGAAGTCTCTATTAAGACAGGCAAAACCCAGTAACAAACGCTGACTCTGCAGAAGGAAGGAAGGTCTCTATTACCTTAACATACTGAATACTAGTGTTGTTAATTAAAGTGTTGTTAATTAAAGATGTATCCTAAAGAAAGTCTCCCGTTGTCATAACCATTTAGCTCAAATCCTGCTTTTTTTCTGCCCAGAGGATAATGCTGTTAATCATTTGTGATGAAGTCATTTTGCAGGTGACATCATCAAACTGTATAACATGATCCAAGAGGAAAAAGATATTTCATTCAGAACACTTGTTCTACATCATACAGATTTTTAGTTTGATGTATTATTTTTGCACTCTTCTTAATACATAATTATCATAGCTTGGATTTCATCTTTGTCTTGTCCATAGTCGTATGTAGTAATGGAATACACTGTTTTCAGTGTGACAGCGGTTTGACATATGGAGCAACAAAGTGCTAAAATTTGAGGGATTTGCAATAGCTCTTATGTATGTTAATGTATTAATATTTTTAAATGTTTAGAGTTTGTTTTGTTTACATAACTAGAATACATTTGTTTTCAAGAAATAATGGTTTATCATCATATTGGTGAAATGATTTAGGTCGTACCCCTCCCCTTACAAGTACTTTATTTTTAAAGTTGTTAGCATATCTTCTAGGTTAATACCAATAGACAACTATTTGAATCACAAACAAAATTGAATACAAGAGTAGAGGTATTTTGTATATTTAATTCTTTGCTGATATCTCAGCAAAGAATTAAATGATGTAACGAGTCTGTACCATAGTTTTCCGCTACCTGGCTGTTCAGTCGTTGGTTAAGTGGATTATAGTGAACAGGTCATGATATACATCCAGCACTGAAAGGCCATGAATGTTGCCATGTAGCCTCAGATGCAAAAAACATCATAAAACCTTTCTTTCAAGATTATGTATAGTATCACTACTGACCAGTTGGTAAATTCTTCACAAAGAATGTAAAATTCTACTTGAGTCAGTCATCTGTCCAAATTTAAGGTACCATGTTGAGCATAAGAATTTTGCTCTTACCTGAAGAAAACCCAAGCATTCACATAAAACACCAAGGTATTTTTCATGATACTCATCGTCTTTACTTTTTTGAGATTGCTGAGAATTTCTAAGTGGTTGGCTCAATGCATTCCTTGTCATTCACTAACAGCCTTATTTAAGTTGCTTATTCACTTATGTTTAAAATCCTGTTTGTTTTGTATTTGCAAATTTCTTAGTTTTTAGTAAATATTACAGAGTTTATACTCTTTTCCATGCAGCTTTTTTATAGTATTTAGTTTGTGCATAACCATGAGCTAGATGTGAACGCCATTTTTACCTCTTTTTCATATCTAGAAAATGAAGTTTGCAGGTAGTCAACCCCTGGAACTTGTGGCCCATTGGGCCTGCCTGGATCCCCGTGAGTTCCGGAATCCATAAAGATATCAAATCCATGAGTATTCAATTAGGCCGTGCCCATAGCCACGCCTCCTCCACAACTAAGGTCTGGAGGGTGGTCCTGGGAGTGTGGCTCCCTCTGTAGTGCCAGGAAAAAGCAGAGGAAATGCCTTTTGCCTCTTCCCAGACACGGAATCCCAGCTTGTCGATGGGAGCTGCGTTTCCGAGTACAGAAACCCGCAGCAGCCAGCACAGCCAGAAGCCTTGAAGCCGGCACCCATCCCCCCCACAGAGCCAAGTGAGCACAGAGGCTCCTGCCACTATCCTTTCCCTGCTGTGTCTGTGCTGGGTTTTATCAGGGATTCTCGTTGCTGGTGTATGTCTCTTGTATTCAAACATGGCAGAGGTGCTGCACTGCTCCAAAGCAGGACCTTGAGGGAGGCTTGGGAAATAGGGTCACTGCTGGGCGGGGCACTGCCGTGGGTACTCTGGCGCTCTGCGATGGGAGCGACAGCTGCACAGGCTGGGATAGTTTGCCACTGTCAAAGGGGCTGTGGTGTATCCAACTAGCACTCGAGAGAGGGCAGTGATGCAATCAAGGCTGTGACACATGCTGTTGCTATGTTTGGGGCAGGTGTTTTGTTTGGGTTTTCTTTTTCCAGGACTGCAACAGTCCTGAGTGAAGCGTTCGACTTTCTGGCAGGGGTAGCAGTGCAAGCAGTCAGAGCTGAACCAGGGTGCAGAGCCAGGGCAGCTGCAGAGATTCACTCCCGTTTCACTGCCTAGCAATGGGACCCTCAGCCACATTCGCAGATGTGAGGGCTACAGCTGCCTTCATGATGACTACGTCCGTGGCAGTGCTGGTGGCTCTGACCTAACCTTTAACCTGTAACAGCAGAAGGGAGGGCAGAAGGCAAAATGGCTTGGCACAGGAGGGGTTTTCCCTTTGGAACTGCACCAGGAGCAGACCAGCAGTGTGGCAGTATCAAGACTTTGAGGATGCAAGCTGCATCGCCACCCATCATGTCATAGGCTCTGTTAACCCCCCAGTCAACTCAACTGAATAAACATATCAGCAGGGCCACTGTGGTGGAGATGGAGTCAGCAGTCCATCCCAGGGACCGTGGCCATGGCTGGGAGAGCCAGTGGCAGAACTGGGACCTATCTGGGCACCTGCGCCTGCCCATCCATCCCCACAGCGGACAGCCTGTCCTGTGCATGGTAACCATGGTCACCATGAGCTGAGGCTAGGTCTGCTCCTGCCTTCCTGGGGATTAAACCTCCCATCTGCTGCCACCCTGGGGTCCTCCTTGGTGGCAGCAACCATCCCCTGACATCCCCCAGTTTCCAGTGGCGCCGCACCACCATGCCCAGAAGCGCCAACATTGCTTTGGTGCCTCCACGCTGGCCACATGGCAGTGCTCCCGGCTTCACAGAGATGGTGGAGGTTCCCCTTCCCCCTAAACGGTGAAAATGAAGGACGGATGGTAAGTCTGGTGTGCGGTGACAGAGGGTTGGACCAATTTACATATTCATGAGCTCATTACATATTCAGGAGCTGACTGACTTCGTGGCTCGTTCTACACGTATGCACAAGGTCGCACAACTCATGGAAAATGCACTGCAAGGGGTGGAATCCACGAATATACGGGCCGTGAATAAGTGTGGGATTACTGTATTTGTTTTATCAAGCACAAGTATGGACCACAGATGTAAATACATATGTCTTCAAAAACTGTACTCTGAAAAATGGCCTAAAAATAAATACCATGCTACACCTAAGAAATAATTTCTCATTACATTATCTTAACATACTAAAGTTTCCCACCAATATCCTGTTAACATGACAGAGTCTGAAGCTCCAAATATATTTTGATTTGAAGGACACAAACCTGAAAACAGTAGACTTGCAAGCAACTACTAAGACTGTATTATTTGCCTTTCCACTGAAAGTAATGAACTGAAGTAATTTGTATATAAAACCTATGCAACCAAGGGACTTCAAAAAAAAGAAAGCAAGCATTCTACAGAGTGACACTCTTTATTGCTCAAACATTAGTATAAACACTGTAACTGGCAGAATATAAAAAATAGCTCTTTTTATTAAATACCATTTGAAAGTAGCTCTTTTTATGAAATGTCATTTGAAAATAAATAGGTGGGAAAGAACATGTTACAAACGCTTTAGCAGTTACAAAATTGAACTCTCTTTTACTGTAATCGTTAGAATGACTAAAGGCCACCTATTACTTATTCTCTTATGGTAACTAAAATTGAACACACCACTGGGGCATTACATTGTGCTGAGGCACTGCATGTCTGTGTTATCTTCATGATTTCCCACTCACAACATCACTGAATTAGTTAGCATTCATTGGAATTATCAATGGCTTAAGAGAGAACATAGTATGCAGCATTGTTTTTGTGAAAATATAGACTTTGATTTTATTAAAAACCCACTATAACAAGTAATATCAGCATGTGGACTATACTGTGGTATGGACAGCAAATAGTTTGAGAACGACCCTCTGAAATGGATGCAGTTTTTCAAGGAAATAGACATTTAGGTTAAGCAGCATTTGACATGTTTATAATTTCTTTATAGCAGAAATGGAAAGCTGTAGTTGGCAGATGATTTCATGAATTAAAGGCATTTGTAGAATTGTATCTATACTTTGAGGGAGAATAATAAACTGATGTATTTTTCACTGGGTTATTATACACACCAGAACACTGACTTTCTTCTCCATGCATACATTTATGGATTTTAGCAGAGTACAGAAACAGTGGGTTTAGGTCCCCTTGACAGGTGAAGTTCACTTTGATTTACAAAGTTCGCACACACTCTAAGACTGAAAAAAATAAAGTAAGTGATTATAAAGGTTTGCCTTTAATTCTGCCTAATATGAACAAAAGCACTTTACATCAGGATTTGTGAATGTTGTCTCTTATTCACTGAAGGCAGTTAAGTATAGAGACTTTACTATATTTCTTTCTGTGAAAAAAATCCTGATCTCAGTAAACAGTATTAACCTGGGCTTCTGAATTACTCTTGGTTTATATGCTGGCTTAGCCAACAAAAGAATTCTCATTTGTTAATGCATGCATGTTGTATATATACAAATACACATCTCTTGTTGCTGAAACGTTTTAGATTTATTCACTTGTATGGTTGGAGATAGAAGAAATAAATTTATTTGTGTATAAAACCATGGATAAAAGTTTTCCTTGTTTATCTATTCCCCAGAATAAGGACATGTTAAAGTTGCTTTCATTTAGCCATGTTACATTTGGTATGTGTTTGCTTTTTTCTGCATCCTTTGTGAAGTGATACTTGAATTACTCTTTCCACCATATTTCATGAATTCCCCTCTTGGCCGTGAGGTAAAATCCTGGAAGCAGTTTTAGGCGATATTTTCCCCTTTTTGCCAAAGAAACATGAAACAGGTTAATTTCTCGAGTTCTACTGAACTGACAAGACTACTGACAGATATAAGTGGTAAATGCAACATTTACAATCATTCGATTATACATACTCAAGAAGACACTTACTTGATATTCCATTGGTATCGTCTGTCTGTTCTTTTCAACAATAGCTTTAATTATGCTATTTCTTAAAATCTTTTAAAAAAAAATTTGATCTTTTCAAATGCAGAAAACAGTTTAGTGTTACAGAAGGAGCACTACCAGCAGCTGATAGCCTCATATGAACCTAACAAGAACAACGTAATAAATATTTCTGGTAAGTTGAGAATTACTTGTTTTTTAAACATCAGCTTTTGTGACACTGTTTTCCTATTACTTATTAATTAATATTGCATATCAGTATTTCCACTTCTCTGTAACTGATAATGGACTTTTTTTTTGAACACTCCTGTTGTAATGCTCAGCTCATCTGTCTCCCATATTTCCTCTTTTTCCCCCTTTTCCTTTTAAATAGCTCATAAGTATTTAAGTGAATATCCTTGCTTCCATTTTCCTTGCTTAAATGAGTAGTATAAAAAATTCTATTGCATACTAACCATGCAATTTTATAATTACCTGAAACCATCTAGAATATAATCTCTTCAGGCACCTGCTTATACACCAAGAATTAATTTGTCTTGATTTCAACTGGGAAATAAGCAGAAGCAAGTGAAGCAGAAGCAGAAATCTCATATTCATGCCAATGCAGTTACATGAGAACATCTGAGAAGAATATTCATTATCCAAGCAGCAGACCTTCAAATACAAAAATTATTCATAAGCTATCAGTGTGTCTGGAAATACAGCTCTAATAGACACAACCCACCTGCAAAGCTGAAGAACTCCTCAAGTGCAGGATGCATAATCCTGTTTGCACTGAAGCAAAAAACAGCTGAGTACCTAGGCTTCAGTAGCAAAGACAATATTCTCTGCAGTTTGGTTCACTGGAAGCAAACAGATATATCACATAACCAAAACATTATCATTTAGATCAGTGGCTACCACGGCAGTTCTGGTTTTTTGTTGCTTTGGGGGTTTTGGGGTTTTTTTCCTTTTAAAAGGAGATTAAATTAGTTTAAAGGTGAACAGTTTCCAACTGCATTCTAAAATGGCTAACTTCAAATCTTTTCATTTCCACATTTTCATTATCCACTCCTATAAGGAGAAAGCCTGTGCATGTGACATTGCTCAGCAGACTGAAAATCTCAGCTCCCCAACTCACATTGCTAAAGGCCCAAACGCTGCTCATTGCAATCACCAGTTGGATTTTGGCCCTCAGCATCTTCTGGTGTGCTTGTCTCTGTGCTGTGGTTGCTGGTGGCATCACTGTGTGCTCAGATGGAGTTACTCTTCCCAGTAGGCAGAATGGTGCCGTGGTTTCGATTTGTGACCAAAGCAATGCTGAAACACACCAGTGTTCTGGCTATTGTTGAACAGTGTGTGCTGAACAGTGCCAAGGTCTTTTCTGCTTCTCACTCATCTCTTGTGAGTAGAATGGGGGTGCAG
This sequence comes from Pitta sordida, assembly GCA_013390025.1. Lineage (NCBI taxonomy): Eukaryota > Metazoa > Chordata > Aves > Passeriformes > Pittidae > Pitta > Pitta sordida. The sequence goes on from WEKX01011990.1 coordinate 32,953, forward strand.
AAGAGCTTAGGAGGGGACACAACCCTGGAGGTGACCTGAACCAACTAACTCAAGAGATATTCCATGCCACATAGTCACTGTAGAACGTAGAGGAGCGAGGTTGAGGTAAAGTTGGCAATCTTTTGCTTGGGAAATGGCTGTCCACTGGTCTGCCCATGGGAAGTGGTGAGTGATGGCCATGGTGCCACTTCTTTTGTTTGGTTCACTTTTTTTCCCCCACTTCTCTCTTAATTATCTTCATCTCAACCCATGAGTTTTCTTGCTTTTTCTCTTCCTTTCTTTTCCGCTGTTCAACTCTGGGTGGCTAGTTGAAGAGTAAGTGAGCGGCTGTGTCATGCTAAGCTCCATACCAGGGTTATCCCACAGCACACTGTGTGCCAACTGGGGTTGGTTCCACAACTGGGAAGGGCTCGTGAGATCTGCTAAAGAAGAGTCACTCAGCCCATTTATCCATTTCAGGGATGACCAAAGAGCTCTCATGTGGTAGTACTACAGGCCAGACTTGATGTGGACGGATTTAAGCATAAGGAAGGTCAAAAGCTCATTATAACTTCTACCTCACTACTGAAAAAAAAATCTAAAAATACTTAAATTTTGTTTCTCAAAAAGAAATATAATTATAGTTCAAAATATATTCTCTTTAAGAAACCACCCACAGTGCTGGGTGCCCAGGGAATTTCATACAACCATAGGACCAAACTATTACTAGAGCAAAAAATACATTACTAGGTTGGTACCAAGACTGAGACAGAAAAATATTTTGGAAGAAAAGTGCAATAGAAAGTACTTATAAAAGCTACACCAGAAAAACACACTAAAATACTCTTTAACTTTACACTCTCTTCTTTTCTTGAGCCATTGCCTTAACAGGTATTCAAAGGAGATGTAATGTGGAGTTACGGATCAGCTAAACTAAAACCAAAATGATTTTAAGCAAAGGCTGTTGGTGGCTGAATCCGGGAGAAATGATGCATCTCACACGTAGTCAGGGTCCAATTCTCTGATGGACTCAAAGACCTAGTTCTAAACCTTTCTCCTCAATACTGAGTGTCACAGACCCCGTGCACACTGCCAGAAATAATCAAAAAGTTGAACCAGTGCAAACAAGGTGGCAATAACAGGGTCTAGGGGATGGTGCAGCTACTACCTCTTCTACCCACAAGTTGGGGTAGAACTCCCTTCAACGGTGTCACATCATTGAAGGGAGTTCGGCTGCTCTAGCCTTTTCATGATGTACTTTTCCATATCCATTATCCATCACATTAACAATGCCATGTGGCTACTTGCTATCATTTCCACAAGCTAGGCAATGCAATATTGTTTATATTTCAGAGAGTTTTGTCCTCCTGATAAATTTTGTCTGAAATTATTATTAAGAACTGAATTTGCCTGATTAAATTTTTATAACAGCAGCTATGAGACACCAGTTTTGTATTAGCCACTCCCTCAAGTTATCTTGGCTGTGGAACAGGAGAGAGGAGCACCAGGAAGTGTCAAATTTTTATCATACGCTGGCTCTTTCCTGCCCCACTAAACTCAAAATAAGCAACCACAACAGCCCCCCCCGCCAAACCTAGAACAGAAAAAAAAAATCCTGCAAGACACTAGAAGAGAAATGTAATGGTTTAGGCATGGTGCACAAATACAACAGGAGAGGTAATGATACAGTACTTCAATCTGTATTGTCTATATAAAACATTTATTTTTAAGCTCTATAATGGTATTATAGAAATACATAGAATATTTTATAGAGTGTATTTTAGTGTACTCACTGTGAAAATAACACATTTAAGACAGGTATTCTTATGTCCAAACGTTTTAAATATATGCACTTCTTTGCCTTGCAGTATGATGTAATTTTGAAAAACAAAATAACAGTATTTTATTCTTTGCTCCTTGCCAAAATCTTCTCATTCACATTTTTCTGGGTCATCTTGGGTGCTCACTGCTGTGAGATATTTTATAAAAAGCACGAAAAGTACGTAGATTTGTAGAATTCCTATATTTGCTTGCATTCATGTCTAGTGCACATCGCTTGCCTTTCAATTCTCCAAGTGCCTTCTTCGTAAGTACAATGACATATAGTGCATTCATCAGTTTTCACCTCTCGGCCTGCTGGAATGACAAGGGTTTCTGCAAAGCAGTTCGGGCCTAAAAGAAGGAAAGAGTTCATTATGTAATACCAGTAGCACACTGTAATACAGCCTAGTGCAGTTCTAGTCCTGAACACTGAAAACCTAACACAAAGTGAGTAACACTAGGCAAATTAAACAAACGAGCATTGTGCACAAGGCATAAAACCTGTGAAGAACACGAGGACCCTTCCCTCTGAAGTAGCTGGATGTTTTCAGTAGAGACTGTCCTGCCCTCCATGTGCGAAGGTGCAATAAAGCCTGTGAAACATGGAGCTGTGACAGAGACCTGAGCATACACTGACAGCACAGATCAATACAGGTTCAAGCTAGAAAAAAATGCCACCTATTGCTAATGCAATAGTGCTACTGTAAGCTACTAGAGAGACAATTATGTTATTACAGTTATACCCCGTCATTCATGGAGAACGGGACAGGGCATGGCCCTCATTGAAATGCTAAACTCGCAAAGAAGTGCAGGTCATTAATATGCATGCAGGTCACGCTCATTGCTCCACCCCCTGGCATTCCGGAGCACTGCAGACAATTTTCCGCTCCTTCCCATGGTCTCTCGGCACAGGCGAGCAAAGGGAACCATTTCTGAGCAGCTGCTGCGACCGTGTATGCTTGTAGCCCAAACTCCGCGCCGCTGCTCCCCCCACTCCAGACGCCTGGCCCCAGGGACCCTGCGCTTGCCCGCGCGTGCTCACCCTGTCTCCGTGGCAGGGAAGGGGTGTCCCTGAGCTGTGGTCAGCATTCCTGGAGTCCGGATAAACCTTAACTTTGCAACATTGCGACACTCCGTGCGCTTATGGCGGGGCGGGGGCTTCTGTATTGAAGTTTCTTTCCCTTTAACATCCACTAGTGCCGGGAGAGGCAGCAAGGCAGCGCCGCCACTACGGTCCCAGAGGGCGAGGGGACAGAAACCTCCTCCTAGCGCAGTGGCAGCGGTGTGGGAACATCCCACTGCAGCCCCGTCTCAGCACACAGCGCTTGCCTCACTTTCGTGGGGTGGTTTCCCTGCAGCTATGTCATCACCAGGTGGGCCGGCCGGCAGTCCCGGGGCACAGACTGCAATGCCTTCCCTGCCTGAGCCATGGAAACAGTAACACAGACACACGCACACAAGCACTGCCCGCTTGCAGCTCACACACACGGGCGGGCAAGCGACACTGAGGGACCTGCTCTGCCTTCCACAGTGGCCATCCCCGTCCCACAGCCCCCCAGGCCCTCCCTGCTGTCCCCAGTCCAGAGCCGCTGAAGGCAGTTTGAATTTTATTAAGCCGTTGAGAAAGTCAGCACGTATAAAGCTTCCACGAGACTTTTTTTAATTCTATAAATTATATGTGCATACATACACTGTACATACGAATACATGGCATGTCTTGTGGAGGTGCTGCACTGGGTCTCAGTGGCCACCTGGGACATAGTGCAGCGTGACCCTTCCAATGTAGGGACTGGGCACGGAGACACACAGGACCAGCTCAGGGGCCCGGCACGGTGCGGCAGGGCTCTAAAAGGTGAGGCTGTGCCAGAGAAACCGCAAGTCCTCCCTGCGTGCCCTCCCCGGGGGGCCGGGCCCAGAGCGGGCCCGTCCTGCCTCACAGGGAGAGCCGGCACCACCCCTCGGTAAAGCAGAAGCACTGTGCATGCATTGGCTATGGAAAGTCGCAAATCCCGGAAGCCGGACTGCAAAAAAATTGCTTCGCAATTGGGCGAAGAAGTAAAGGAGAAGTCGCGATGCAGTGGGGATTCACTGTAGTTATTTCCCATAGGAAATCTGCACTTTATTTTGTGTAGTAATCAAAGTATCAGTTTAGTTTATTTTCCATTTCAGTGAGAATATAGTAATATTGCACCAGTGTGAAATAGCTCCAGCCTCTTCTGAATGAAGACACTTTTCACACAAAAAATGAAATATTTCATTATATGTAAGTCAGCAAGCCTACAGATACCTCTTTCCACAATATAACTTCATTTTCAAGGATGAGGCAGGAGAAAAACCCACCTGGCACAATGTTCACAAGACAAAACTGGTTATTTCAAAAGGTGACATCCTCAGCTCTCTCCTGCAGAAGGCTGTGAGGACTGCATTATCTACATTTCTGTTAAAAAAGTCTATTTCTGTCTTGAAAATACACACTCACTTGAACAGCAGCACTAAACCCTCCAACCATCTGTTTAAACACCGTTATGTCCTCAGTGGAACTTGACCCTTTCATTCAATAAGCACATGGAGCAGCAGCTCAGGCAGAGCCTGGCCACTCAACAGCATTTTGGTACCACTGTTTGTCAGGCCAGGATGTGTAACAAGGGCCAGCATACAGTGACGTGATACTGCTGAAATTCTTAAAGACTATTGGTGTGCAAAACATTTACTGACTGCCAATCTGTTTGCTGTACAAATAATTAAATCCCAGATAAGCTCAGTTTTCCATTGCCAGTGGGGCTACTCTTAAGACCTATGCCAAAGAGCATGGCTTCTTCTTCTACAAAAATATATGCTGCACATTTTAAAGTACAAACCAAATAGTTCACAAATCAGTTTCACAGAATCACAGAATCACAGAATATTATGAGTTGGAAGGGACCCACAAGGATCATCTAGTCCAACTCACCATCTAGCACCCGTAAGGAGACCGAGAGCACATCGCAGAGCATAACACCAACCTAGATCCCTCACAGTCTAGCAGGCCACTCCGAGCCGGAAGGGGCCCAACGTCATCCAGCCCTACACCTCCCTGCTAGACCATGTCACTAAGCTCCTCGTCCAGTCTTCTCTTAAACACCTCCAGGGATGGTGACTCCACCACCTCCCTGGGCAGCCCATTCCAATATGCGATTACTCTCTCTGTGAAAAACCGCTTCCTAATGTTAAGATTGAACCTCCCCTGGCGTAGCTTGAGGCCGTGCCCTCTCGTTCTGGTTTCGTCAGCCTGGAAGAAGAGGTCCACACCCATCTGGCTGCAACCTCCCCGCAGGTAGTTGTACACAGCAATGAGGTCCCCTCTGAGCCTCCTCTTTTCCAGGCTGAACAGTCCCAGTTCCTGTAGACGCTCCTCATAGGGCCTACCCTCCAGTCCATTCACCATCCTCGTTGCCCTTCTCTGGACCCTCTCAAGCAGCTCAACATCCCTCTTGAACTGGGGAGCCCAGAACTGCACACAGTACTCAAGATGAGGTCTGACCAGCGCTGTGTACAGGGGAAGGACAACCTCCTTGGACCTACTGACCACACTGTTCCTGATGCAGGCCAGGATGCCATTGGCCTTCTTGGCCACCTGGGCACACTGCTGGCTCATGTTGAGCTTCCTATCAATCAGTACACCCAAGTCTCTCTCCACTTCACCAGTCTCGAGCCACTCCTCCCCCAGCCGATAGCGGTGCACGGGGTTGTTGTGGCCAAAGTGAAGAACCCGGCACTTAGTCTTGTTAAACCTCATACTGTTGGAGCCTGCCCACCTCTCCAGCCTGTCAAGGTCCCTCTGGAGGGCCTTCCTACCCTCCGGCTGTTCAACATTTGCCCCCAGCTTAGTATCATCCGCAAACTTGCTGATGATGGATTGAATTCCCTCGTCCATGTCATCGATAAAGATGTTGAACAGTACTGGGCCTAACACTGACCCCTGTGGGACTCCACTGGTTATTTCTTTGGAACAGGTTATGTCTTTGTGTACTGACACAACACCCTGAGAATTAGATGCCAAATAGGCCACAAGGAAGGCCATTACTCACTGAGTAATCGTGTAGAAGAGCCCTGCAAGACTTGCAGAAATTTGCTTCCCACGTTGTACCCATTAATGCTCTGAATATTCAAGCCTGTATTTTGTTTTCATAGAAAAACAGAAGTGTAGAATTATTAAGGCTGGAAAAGACCTCTAAGGTCATTGAATTCAACTGCTAACCCAGCACCACCATGTTCACAACTATAATATGTCCCTAAGTGCCACATCCACATGCCTTTTGAACACTTCCAGAGACAGTAATTCCACCATTTCCCTGGGCAGCCTATTCCAGTTTTAGGACTGTCAGTTAACAATTATCTCCACATGTGGCCTCTTCCATAGTTTGGGGTGGCTTCACAGAATCACAGAATCACAGAATATTATGAGTTGGAAGGGACCCACAAGGATCATCTAGTCCAACTCACCATCTAACACCCGTACAGAGACCGAGAGCACATTCAGAGTCTTTGGATACAGAACTGACAGCAAAATACAGCATATCTCATGTAAAATTGCCTGTTTTACTTTCCCAATATTACTGTGACACTTCTGGGGTTTTAGCCCTCTCAGCCTGTCCGTGCAAAGTCTTCCTGGACTGGACAACACAGGAAGAACTTTGAGGTGGAAACTATGCTCCTGTGTCCCACTGCACACTGGCAGGTGCTCTGGCTTTCAGCCAAGATAAAGCAGAGTTAACTATGCTGTCCTTGGTGAACTTTGTTTAAATATTTGAATGTTAATCTACATAACTCTGTTTCAAGAAAATACAGCAGTCTTCTTGCACCTAATAAAGTTTCATCCCAAGATGAGTTCACCTACATATTAGGTAAAGGTACCTGAATGTTTTGCATGCTGACTTGTAACAGCCCTATGATTTACAAAGCTATATGATACAAAGAGTTAAAATATTGAAAGCAGAATCTATTTTCCATGGAGATTTTGTGTGAAACCTGTAAGACCACTTGAAATTCAAACACTATGTAAAAGGCCCCAGGGGAATAAAAGTGATGTCAATTCCTGTGCAGGACTTATTTTATTCTGGAAAAGTAAATGTTACAAATTATACCTGGTTATAAAAATCAACCAGAGCATGAAGCACCCATAATGCAACACCCATAATAAAATTCACTAGGATTTAGAATGCAAATGCCTCCAGTCACAATTAGTACTACCTTAATGTCATGTGTGACAGAGTTCTTCTTATGTGAGAAAGTAACGTAGATGATAAATGATAACGTAAAGATACAACAAGTTATACCTCAACTGTTAAACTACTTAACATGGGGGAAAGTCATTGCTTGGGTAAATCTACAGGAAAGCAATAACTATCTACCTGAGGAAGAGGCACAACAAAATAAATGACAGCAGTACAGTTGGATCTCCTATATCATGGTACCGCGGTCTTATTTGGGTTCTGAGCAGTCTGCCTTCCGCGCTGACTGACAGCTCATTAATATGCAAATTTGCTCTGCACACTCACATGGGCCCCCCCATCCCCCCGGCGCTGTTTTGGCACTGCCTTGCTGTGTATTGGTGTTCCTGTTGGTGTTTCCTGGTGCCTGCAGCCACCCCAGGTCGGGAAAAAACCCTTTTATGCTTGGCTGGGGACACTGGTGTGGGGAGCCATCAGTGCAGCTGTCCTGGCAGCCCGGAGCAGCCCCGAGGGGAGGGGGAGTGGGCTGGCACAGCCCGGAGCAGAGGGGCAGAGTGGGGCCAGCGCAGCCCAGAGTGGAGTGGCATAGCAGGGCCAGTGAGGCTCGCTATGGGCAGAGCAGTGCACCCGTGGTCCGTGCGGCACGGCGTGGGGGTTGATTTGAATATTCATGACTAATTGCATATTCATGTGTGCTTTAAGGCTAGAATGGAGAGAGTTACTTTGCTCGTGTATGAGAATGCCAACGGATTTCTGCTAAAGCCAGCACTTGTACACAAGTCGAGAAACACAAGCAAAAAGAGATTACCAGTTCACTGGATGCATCACCTAAAGGCCTGGGTAATGAAAGTCCTCATGGAGGAGTGGTTCCACCACTGCTTCATACTACAGACCAGGAATTACCTATCCAGGAAACGCCTCCCCTTCATGGTCCTTCTGCTCCTCGACAATGCAACAGGCCATGAGCTGAGCTGCGTTGTGAGGGTGTACAGATATCACACCTGCCTCCAAACACAACAGCCTTGATCCAGCCCATGGGGTTATTTGCGTTTTTAAGGCACTGTATATGTAGAATGTAATGCAATCCCTTGTCACAGCCATGGAGTCACACCTGGACTTCTCTGTGAAGGATTATTGGTGTGACTACAGCATTGTGAAGGGCATCACAAATGTGGGCAAGGCCATGAAGGACATGAAAGCTCAAACTGTTAATGACAGGTAGAAAAAATTACGGTCAGAAGTGGTTCATGATCACAGAGGATTCTCCCCTGAGGAAGTACAGAACTCTCTGGTAGACAACACGTACAGCTGGTAAAACAACTGGGAGGAAATAGCTTTGATAAGGTCACTCCTGATGACATTAATGACGTGATTGATGCCCAGCCTGAGCCATTAATGCCCGAGGACCTTGCGCAGATTAGTGAGCCAGATAATGGGGAAGAGGAAGAGAAACAGGGGGATGGAGAAGCAGAGAAGGCAGCTGACATTACACTGTGAAGGTAGTCAGACTAGCTAATGAACTAAAAGAATTTGTTTGAGAATGTGACCTGGTGACAGAACATTTCATGAGTTTCTTGAATATTATTGACAATGCCATGTTGCCTTATAAGACCCTTTTCATTCAGAAGAAAAGGCAGAAACAGCACCTCCCGATAATTGTGTTTTTTGAACGTAGGAAGTCACAAGATACACCCTCCTTGGTTACAGACAAGGGCCAAGGTAGTCCAGCACCTGAAGAAGTCCCTGATGATGAGGTGGGTGATGAAGAACTGCCTTTAATAGAGCTGGACTAATGCTCTTGGATGTGCAGTACAGTCAGAACATCATCTTCATCGTCATCAGTACTGCACAGCCAACTCTTCATCATCACCATTCATTGCTGCCTAGAGTACCACAAACCAATGGGGTTTTTTTCATATCTTTAAGTATACCTACTTGTGTTATGTACTTTCTTTTTTACAAGTATGTAATTAAGACTGTATACCATGCATATGTGCTACATATATGTATTGTTCTGCATGGTTCTGTATATGTGTATATGTTCTGTATATGTACTGTTCTGTATAGTGTTTAAGAGGATATAAAATGTTTATATGAGTGTTGTAAAGATTTACGTATCCAGTACAATAAAGTGCTGTGGAAGTTCAATACACACTTTCTCAAAGATTTAAAGTTATCAAACCGATGTGAGGGCCTCTGGACTAGCTGCAGCAGTGGTGGTCTGTGAGGTGCCGGGTTCTTTGGTGCTGTCTGGGACACTGGCCAAGGCAGAAGTCCTTGCCTGTGTCACCGGGGAGTGGGAGCGGGGAGTGTGTGTATCCATGTGTCTGCCGTGCATTAGAGTATTTCCATAGAAACAGGTGGTGGGTGGGGGCTGATGGCTGCCCAGGGACTGTCACAACTTGTCCCCATGGTAACAGGGATGTGGCCAGTGCCCCAAGAACCCTCAACAACAACAGCTTTGCCAGACAACGCTGGCACGGGTGAGTGGTGCACCTCTGCTCTGCGATGCACAGGCAGCCCATCAGAGAGGTGTGCCGGCGGACTGTTGCAGCTCGTCCCCATGATAACATAGGATGCAAGCTGGGGACAGCAGGGCGGGTGTGTCCCAGTGCCACCGCATACAGGCAAGCAGTGACGGGATGTGCGCTCTTTTCCCAAAGCAGCAGGGTGTGTGCCAGCTCCACCTTGCAAAGGTGTGCTTTTTTCACAAAGTGGCGTGCCCGTAGCACAGTGCCAGCCACTGTTCCCAGGCCCAGCGGACACAGCAGGGTGGCTGGGTCCCCCTTCGGTGCAGCACAAGCTGGGGACACCAGGGCGGGTTGCGCAGGCATAGCGCTGCCTCTCCACACAGAGCTGTGGGGGGTAGGTGGCGTGGGCAGACCACTGCTGCTTCGCTCCAAGCAGCGATGAGTGGTCAGCATGGGTAAAGCAGCGTGCTGGCGGTCTGTGTGGCATGGTTGGCAGAGCTAATTTTAATATTCATGACTGTAGGTCTTTGTATATTCTTGAGTGTCAACGTAGGCACGAATGAACTGCGAAACAGACTTCCGTGATCGTAGAGATTTCTCCCCCCAAAAAATTGAACCTATGAGAGAGGAACTACAAAGAACTGAGGGTTAACTGTACCGTCAGAAGAGGTGAGCCATTTTTAAGTCTGCAGAATTATCTGACTTGGCACATGAAAAGCATTTTCATGTAAACTGGGGCTGTTCCAACCCCAGGGCAGTGATGGGCTTTTTCACTAGATGCTGTTGCTGCATGAGCAGTGAATTTCTTCTCCTTGGTCTACAAAGGAGGTTGCCTGCTTTCTGAGCTCCTTCTTGGCAACACCACTACTTTGCCCAGCTTCAGCACCTGGTACTCGTTCTGTGCAGCACTAGCTTGTTTGCTGTATAGTATAAACCCCCTGGGCCCCTTCCCAAACACTTACACAGCTCTGAGGCTGTCAATGATGCTGCACATCTTCACAGCAAATTAAGATCTTGCTATATAACTCTTAAATCTGGCAGAAAATTCAATATGACACATTGTATCAATTCTGAGTGCCGCTTGAAATCAACCACGACATTGTTTGTTTTCCTAAAGTATACAACTGGCGCTGTCAGATTCCACTCCAGCCATACCATGCTGGCATCAGCACAGATTTCTTTCCCAGGGATAAGGCACAGTTGCTGCCATTGTAGCGATGTGTCAAAGCAGCAAGTTCAGTACAAATTCTCAGTTCTTACACTGAGAACCAGACTGGCATGCAGCTCTCAGCTTCCACGCATCTGAAACAGTGAATCCTATATTCCAAAACAAACATTTATACCGTGATCTAAGGAACTAGGAAGGCAGATTTGGTGGTTAATTCATTGAGAGATTATAATGGGATCCTCATCTCTGAAAACCCTAAAAACTAAAAAAGTTTCAAAATACGATTGGGTAAATGCTGCTACTGTATTTTTTTTTTAAATCCTTATACTGGTCCTTTTAAAAGTTTCCAATGGTTTATGTTATACTTCAGTGTTGACAGAGGCAACAATCTAATTAAAATGCAAATTTTGTTCTTTTGGAAGAAAACAGCTGATGACAATTCTCAGGAAAGAATACTGAAGCAACTCACCTATAGAAAAAACGTCACCTGTAAACCCTGATAACCTTGGAAGTGGCTTTCTGAAACTCCTCTTAATATTCCTCTCCTTCCACAAAATCACAGCTGTACACCACAGAGCTGTTCCTGTTTCCTCTTCCACCTGTCGTTGCTTTTGTATGGGCACATGATCCAATCAGTTAAAAAACACGAGATACGGCAGTTTTCTAAATCATAACTTAATCAATTGTTTTCATAATTACAAAGAAATGGACAAGAAAATCTGTTCAACTGCGAGTTGATGGATTTGCCTGGAGAATAAGTCATGGTAGATTTTTGCCAATTAGATCTATAGCAACAACCTCTGTAATACAACACTTTGATGTAAGAGTATTTTGTGCTCTGGTTTGTACTAAACTTCCTTGCAGCTGCCCTTTTAGTAGCTCCTTGGAGCAAACAGGCCACTTCCAAGGTACCTGGCAGCAGTCCCACCTACCCTGATAGCTTTCTGGCATGCATCACTCTGATATTGAAGCATTTTGTAAATTACGCAACCTTGACATTTAGCTTATCCCCCATATTTTAGACTTTGCCCTGGAAGTCTTGAAAATCATGACATCATACTAGAAGTAACTTTTCTGGGTATGATCAGCAGCCAGGAAGTACAGTCGGCCCTCTTCTACTTTGCACCCCCTCATATTGCGGCTTCACATCTGAGCGGCATGATTTTTCAGCTATTAAGGAGGCCCCTTTTTGCAACTCAGAATAACCTGTGAACCTGTGAACCGCGCATGTGCGACCTGGCAGTCATGAATATACAAATCAACCCACACAGCTGCAGTGGTGGTGGCGGCTCCACTGCTTCAACCCCCTCCCAGTGCAGTGGTGGCTCCGCCACTTCCCCCCCACTCCCGTCACGAGGGCGGCTCCACCGCTTCCGCCCCTCTTGGCTCAGTGGTGGCTCTGCCGCTTCCCCGCTCCCGGGCACGGTGGCGGCAGTGGCTCTGCCGCTTCCCCCCATTCCCAGAACGGCCCTGGCACCGCTGCTTCCTCCCCCAGCTTGGCCATTGCGGCAACCAATACACAGCAACACAGTGCTGAAACAGCGCCGGGGAGCTGTCTGAGGGTACGGGTCAAATTTGCATATTAATGAGCTGCCATTCTATGCGGAAGGCTGACTTCATGGAACACAAATAAGACCACGGTACCGTGGTATAGGAGAGCTGACTGTATATTAGGACAGAGCAAGTACATGTACTCAGCTTCCAGCACCTTCTGCATCAGAGACTTTGTAAATGGCTTCTGCTTGATGAGTTAATAGAGTTAATGGATGGGCTTAATTGATTTCTTTATGATTTCTCTACTTCTCTAATATCCTGCTGAACCCAGATAAACAGCATTTCGTGCCAAGGAGGTCCACAGCCCTTGTGTGCACAGTAGAACAACTTTCTATTGTTGTCTACCCACTAATTAAACCTGGTATGCTCAAATTCTCATATTGGAAGATGCAGTAACAACCATCCCCATTTTTGTCATGCTGTCCACGAGCTTACTGACTTGTATCATGCTTCCCTTCCTTCCCATCACCTCACCTGCAGCCTGAGGAGGCCAGTTCCGCATCCTCACTGTTCCTGCTGACCTCCCCAGACCCCTTTCAGTTCTCCTACCTCCCAGTTCTCCTACCTCCTTTTGGGTCTGTGAAGACAAGCTGTAGAAACACCATGGACTTGTACAGTAACACAGTTACATTCCCAGTTTTGTTTCCCATTTTCCTGACATTTGCCTTTCTGTTGTGACCAGTTGTGCTAATGTTTTCATGACACTCATGAATTGTGTACCTATTAAAATCCACTTTAGGACAGTGGTAAGTGTCTCTGCCTCTCATGTGGGAGATCGGGGGCTCGATTCCTGCCAGGGAGGCAATGGTGCCGTTTGAGTTGGACTTGATGATCCTTGTGAGTCCCTTCCAACTCAGAATAATCTGTGAATCTGTGATAGAAATCTTAATGAAATAAACATAACATTGCACTGAAGTAAAATCTGCTGCTGCACTTCTGCCTTACAGAAAAGTTTTGTTTTCCAGAAATGCTACTTGACAATCCTCCATGTGCAGGAGAGTGTTTCAGTTGCTCAGTAATTTCAGGAACACGTTGAGGAAAGTAGAGCCTTCCCTCCCACCTCTCAGATTCTTGTTCTTTCTGACATTTCAAGACTTCCTCCAGGATCTATTGCAGATGCCAGAGAGACTAATGAAACACAGAGATGGAAGATACAGACAGGCTCCTGCCTGCATTTCAAACAGTCTGCTGCTGCAGATGACCTGGGATGCCATACTGCAAAACCAAGGATGCTTTGGAAGTTGTACTAGGGAGCTTGGACAGCCAAGGACTGAATCATGGAGAGATGTTGGCTGTGGGTGCCTCCCAGCACTCTGGGACAAAAAGTCCCCTGTCACTTGCTTAGATATTTGAGATGGGTTTCAAAATACGCTAACACAGCGAAGTGAGATATTAAAATAAGCCTGCTGTTCCATGCAGCACTGCAGCAGCACTATTTTTCAGATGCAGGCATTATCTCTCTTATTCCTTTCAAATATAATCACTTTGTCCAGAGATAGTGTCAGTACCTACACTGTGTCCTTTCAGTCTCTGATCTCTTCTGAAGGGTCTGTATCTCCCTGGCTTGATTTTGTTTCCCTCTCATGTGGAAATATAATATATATAAAATAGATCGATGTCCTGTGAAACATCAGTACAGAAGGAAAAAGCACAGAAAGCAGCTGGCAAAAGTAGCCTGTGACCAAGATTACAACAGACTCTTATTCTCCCACAAAAATAAGTTCATCACCTCTGCTGCTGTCATGATTCTGACTTCTCCCAATCCAGTACAACCTTTTATTCGCCTCAGTACCTTTGGATGCTACTGAACCAAGTCCAAAAGAGAGTTTTCAATTACAGAAGAAGGATTCAGGGAGACCCAATTTTAAAAGCAATTTGAGACCCTGAAAAACCATGTACTATTTCCATAGTTTATCAAGTCTTTAAAGTACTGGTGATAGAGAACCATGGCGGATACACTAACAGACTTCCAGTAAACGTGTATATACAGTCGGCCCTCTTCTACTTCGCGCCCCCAGACAGCCACTTCACATCTTTGCGCCATGATTTTTCAGTGATTAAGGAGGCCTGTTTTGGGACTGCGTATGCGCGACCTGACAAGTATGAATATTCAAAGTACCTGCGGGGAGGTTGTAGCCAGATGGGTGTAGACCTCTTCTTCCAGGCTGACGACACCAGAATGAGAGGGCACGGCCTCAAGCTACGCCAGGGGAGGTTCAATCTTAACATTAGGAAGCGGTTTTTCACAGAGAGAGTAATTGCATATTGGAATGGGCTGCCCAGGGAGGTGGTGGAGTCACCATCCCTGGAGGTGTTTAAGAGGGGACTGGACGGGGAGCTTAGTGACATGGTCTAGCCGGGGGGTGTAGGGCTGGATGACACTGGGCCCCTTCCGGCTCGGAGTGGCCTGCTAGACTGTGAGGGATCTAGGTTGGTGTTATGCTCTGGGATGTGCTCTCGGTCTCTGTACGGGTGTTAGATGGTGATTTGGACTAGATGATCCTTGTGGGTCCCTTCCAACTCATAATATTCTGTGATTCTGTGATTCTGTGAAGTAGGCAAGCATGAATATGCAAGTCCCCCTCCCCCCACACTGCCTGTGCTGCGTGGCGCGGCACCCGCCTGTGCCAGCAGTTCCCTAGGAGAGACAGTGGGGCTGGCTTGGCCTCTGACTGTGCCAGCGCCGTTCCCATGGTGATGGGCTGGCCAGACACAGCCAACCGCTCACTCTCCTCTGCCCAAGCATGGTGCCACCATTGCGAGCCCCCTCCCCACAGGGCGGGGTGAGTCCAGCCCCACAGGCACCGTGGCACCGCCCCTCGGCAGAGCAGAGCGACTGCGCATGTGTTGGGCGGCTCAAGTCACAGATGGCTGAATCATAATTGCGAAAAATTTGCTTCGCAAATGGGCGGGGTCGTAATGGAGAGGTCGCAATGCAGCGGAGATTCACTGTATAAGACAAGGAGAAGTAAAATCCACTTTGCAATTCTTCCTAGCTGCTATGGAAGGTAATGAAAAAGCAGTGTGTGCAATGTGCAACCTTTCATGAACGTGTAACTTTTTTCATGCTAGGCAGAGCTTTGGTGCTTTTAAGAATAATAAAACCTCTCCATCTGCTAGGGTCATATTTTGTTAGATGCACAGAGAACTGACAGATTAGAAGAAACAATTAAAAATAACATTTTGCCACTGAATTTAGAAGGATGTGTACAGCAGCATCTGCTGTGAGTGGACAGACAAAAGAAAGCCCAGTGAAGTTCTCCTGTAACTAAATGGGGCGACCATGTCATCAGTGGCACTGGTCTGACAAAGTGGGCATCAAAGCTCTGGCACTTGCTGTAGTCTCTGTGTGCATGCGTATGCTTGAATCCAGAAGATAAAACCAGCTATAATATACTTCTGAGATGTGTTTTAATATTCTGCTTATAAAACTCACAAGTCCTGTTTACAATCATGTTCTGTTGTTTTACTTTTTCGTTTATCATGTGTGACAGCACAGTTGAACATTCTATTCTGGCCCCAGTCCTAGAAATTGGAGCAGTGTCCAAAAAGTCCCACAGAACATGAAACAAAGCCGCCACAGCCACTGGACTGATCTTTTTCAGCACTACTTCTCAGCTCTGATTCCTTGGATTTGCTGATGATGTCAGGATCCCTGGAATGACAATACTACCAAAAAAAGTGCTACAGTTTTGCACAAATAGAAATGGTTTACAGGAAGGGAACAGTCCATAATCATGCCACTGCTACACCATCCTTAAATTTTCAGATGTATTCAGAAAGCAGACTTTCAGATATCCGCTTTTTCTGTACTAAACAAAAAGAAGCAGAGGAATATCGAACACTACACAATCCAATACTGCAAACATAAAGCCTTGGAGCATAAAAGGGTCCAATTAAACATGAGGCTTGAGTGCCATAAAAATAAACTACATCAAACAACTTCTTTTATTAGAGAAAATACAGAAAGACTCAAATAGGCTACTTGAAATTATTTTCAAAGGTCCTACAACTTGTAAAGGGACATTGTATTCCACTCAGAAATGGCACCAATTAGACATGAGCTGAACATTGTGTGTATCTTACAGAAAATTATATAAACACATAGAAGGCAGCAACCTGTGCATCGATTTTGCGCTCAGCTTTCTTGCAGATCAGTCACCACCCAGATGATTAGGAAAATAGAAACATCAGGCTTGAATCCATCAGGAAAAATCATGTCAGATGCCTCAGATAACACAGAGTCATTTAGGTTGGAAAAGACCTCTAAGAACATTGAGCCAATACGTTAGCCCACAGCTGCCAAGTCCACCACTAAACCAGTGCCACTAAACCAGTGCCACACCCACATGTCTACTGAACCATTTCAGGCGTGGTGACTCCACTACATACCTGGGCAGTCTGTTCCAATGCTGGATTACCTTTTCAGTGAAGAAATTTTTCCTAATATCAAATCTAGATCTCCCCTGACACAACATGAGGCCATTTCCTCTCATCCTGTCAGTTGTTACTTGGGAGAAGAGACTGACTCATATCTGGTTACAAACTCCTTTCAGGTAGTTTTAGAAAGCAGTAAAGTCTCCCCCAAGCCTTCTTGTCTCCAGGCTAAACAACAACAGCTCCCTCAGCTGCTCATCAGTAAGTCAGTAAGCTGACTTACTCTCCAGAACTTTCACCAGTTCCATTGCCCTTCTCAGCCTTGGCCCATCAATCCAACCTGTCCAGATCCCACTGAAGAGCCCTCCTACCCTCCAGGAGATCAACACTTACACTCAAGTTAGTGTCACCTGCAAACTGATAGATGGTGCACTCAATCCCCTCATCCAGGTCATCAAGAAAGATATTGAACAGGACTGGCCTCAGTACTGAGCCCTGGGGAACATCACCAGTGACCAGCTGGATATAATTCAATTCATCACCACTCTCTGGGTCCGGAGATCCAACTGTTTTTTACCGAATGAGCACTGTGCTGGTCCAAACCATGAGCATTCAATTTCTTTAGGAGAATGCAGTGGGTGAAACAGAAACATTGGGAGCTGCTCCTCATCTTGCTCACAACTGGCCTTGCCTGCTGGGACCAGGTTTTCATTGATGCTATGCTTGCAGAAAGCATAACACTGCTTTCTGCATTTCTCCCTTCTCTCTACTCCTCCCTGTACTGCTCAAGATAGACAGTGAACCAGTCTGGACTAAAGCCAGCCTGGAAGAGAGGAGGGTGGTTTGGT
This sequence comes from Pitta sordida, assembly GCA_013390025.1. Classification (NCBI taxonomy): domain Eukaryota; kingdom Metazoa; phylum Chordata; class Aves; order Passeriformes; family Pittidae; genus Pitta; species Pitta sordida. Next base: position 50,381 of record WEKX01011990.1, read on the forward strand.
CTGTGGTACAGCATGCTGCAGAGGAGGTGCTTGCAGTGGAGCAGAGCTCAGGGACTGCATGGGAGAGTATGCAAACAACAAAATCATGATCTACTTACTTGGAAATTACTTCTAAAGTCAAGAGAGGGCAGTTACATCTAAAAAATCCAAAATAAATCTCTGCTAATTTTTCCCTCTGTTATAGAAACTGCAGAAGCATTGCCAGGCACTGTGGGGACTGGTAACAATGATGGGACATTGTGTGGACTGCAGCGGGGTGAGATGCCTGCCTTCCCCAGCATTCATAGCATGGGAGCTTAAAAGCCCTGCTGTTGAGGTAAAGGGGCTAATCCTACCCCTTCTTAAGCTGTTTATCCATCCCAGTGACCCTGCTGGTCTTGACAGGATTACTGGGGACCTGGTGAAAGACCTGCTCAGCACTAAGACATCTTTGCAGTGGGAAACATCAGCTTACTCTTCAGATTAAGCTAGATGTGTGAAACGCCTTTGTTGAAAGATCCTCAACAAATTATCCAAAAATTGCTATGTACATTTAGACTGCTATTCCAAACGCACATGCTACAGGCCCATAATTTAATGCCTCAGGGATTTGCTGCAAACACTGCAACTAAAAGCATATTTTAATTAGCCAAAACACTGCTGCACCAGTGGGGTATCAGACAGGCTAGTTAAGTCAATGAGAAGTGTGCAGTAACTCAGGCAATAATGTACAGTCAAGATTTTATATATCCTGAAACACAGACTAAGTGCAGGATACTAATGAAGGAATGATTTAGAGAATTATTTTTGGAAAATCCCTGAGGACTTCAACTACATCAAAAGTTAAAGTGGCACCAAAGTACAGTATAATGTTGTTTTAGCAATGAGGTTAATCTAAAGTAGTGTAATTTTCCAGGCACTATAAAACATTGGGTACTGAGAATATGGTATGTGAGGATGGCCAGTGGTTACCTACCACCACAAGATCAATCAAAACAACAAAACATTACCAGTCAAGCATCAGCCATTTTTTCACTCCATTTTAGAATAAATATTCTGAATATAGTTAAAGCAGGGATTATCTTTCTTACTGAGAACAATTTATGTCAAAATCCTAAACATAGCATCATTCATGTCACAGAATCACAGAATATTTCTGAGCTGGAAGGGACCCACAAGGATTATGTATCATGTCCAAAGAGACTGTCAGAACAGACAATGACTTCCCCAACTGAAGAGTCCCCTTGCAAATTTAGGTGTACTATAAGGGCTTGGTTTGGCTTTTTTTGTTGTTATTCTGGGATTTTGTATCATCATTACTGATTTGGCTTTTTTTTGGTTAGTTTTAGTTATGACCTTAGGGGTTTGTCTACACAGACAGATTTCTAGTCCCTATTCACTAGACTTGGTTTGCTCTGGTTGTAGTTGTACAGATGCACCTAACAAGTCTCTCTCTAGGTAATCTTCTGCTGAAGTGATACACACCAATCTAGAAAAAGGCATCACTACTGAAGAAGTCGAGGTTTAGGGTCTCAGACACCTGTGCAACTCACTCATACAGACAAGTTGTGAGCAATGTTGACAGCTGCGGAAAAAAGCAACAGACTCTTAGTGGGAAAAAAGTTTGTGCAATAACAGAAATAAGTGGTCTGTCACATCTGAACTGCTTAGCCTTGAAGACTTTGGCTCTGTGGCAGTTCCTGGACAGTATCGGTGATTTTGTTCTCATTTTATCCATTCCTTTGAGTTACAAAATGTAAGTACCCGGCCAAGACCAATCCCAGCACAACTGTTACTTAAAACATGAAAAAACTCCTCTGCTCCACAAAGGACTTTCTTTAATATACAGTAATAGCTTGCATATTCGCGCCTACTGATTTGTGTCTTCACAGATTCGCGGAATATTTATAGCGAATACAGTGAATCGCCGCTGCATTGCGACCTCTCCATTAGGACCCTGCACATTTGCGAAGTGAATTTACCGCAGTTTCGATTCCACCATTTGCAAAATTTTGCGGCTCACACATGCGCAGTGTCTTGGCGCCACCGAGGGGCGGTGCTGGAGCTCCCCATGGGGCAGCGCTGGCCGGGCCCCACAGGGAGGGCCATGAGTCATGCTGTCCCCTGTTACTCTAAGTGCAGCTGTGGAACTGACCCCCCTGCAGGTGCGTGTTACTGTTTCTATGGCTACAGGCAGGGAAGGGCAGTGCCCCAGGAAAATAGGGCTGGGCTGGCCACGGCAGCCAGCAGGACATGCTCACTCCGCTGCCGCAGCTGAACCCCCCTGCCCTGCGTGGTGCTGCCGGCAGTGCGCGGAACCGCTGGTGCGTGGGACCGCAGCTGAACCCCGCGCTGCTGGCGGGGTGCGGGACCAGCGGGGTGCGGGACTACGGTTGAATCATCTGGTGCGGCCCCGCGCTGGCAACCCCCGCTGGGACGGCCGTGTTGGCGGGCACCCCGTGGCCGCGCCGNTTATTCTATATGATATACTATTTTATAGATTTTATAAAATAATTATAATTATTAATTGGCTATTCGTGGAGCATGCCCACGTGGGGTGTGGGGCAGCGCCTCTTATTCACTAGGGATAGCCATAGTTCACTCCCTTATGAGTGTTGTGGAGGCTACATGGCGGGGAAGGTTTATAACACACGGTGTATACTCTCACGGCACTGCCCCTGCCATGAGCCCATGCCAGCATGCGGTGCTCTCAAGCATTTGTCCCAGCCAGCACCTTTCTGTGGAGCACCTGTGGACTGCGAGCGACCACAGCCCCGGGGTGAGCTTCACCACCGTGGCAGCAATGCAATCACGTGTAGTGGCAGTGGCCCAGTGGCAGCAGCGGTGAAAGCAGCAGCATGGCCAAAGGGAAGCCCAAGGATTTTGCAGGGGTCTCCTCAGTTGGAGAGGGCTCAGAAATGCTTCCCTTTGCTCCACTGTGCTGTGAGAGGCCGTGGGCAGGTGCCGAAAATGCTCCACAGGGTTCCAGGGTGGCGGCGGGGCAGAGAGATGAGCATAGCCAATGTGCATATTCATGGTGCACCCGTGCTTGCGGATTGGGTGATTTGCGGAAATCCCAGGAGACCCGTAACCCGCAAATGCAGAGGTACAACTTTATACTGACGAGTGATTACTTTCTTTCCCCCTTCTATCTTTCTCATTTAGAATGTTTCCAATAATTTTCATCCTAAAACCAGAAAATTATAACCTTTTTTTACAGGAATAGAAGTGACAGGGATCTGTGCCAAAGAATAAATTATAATTGTCAGCATGTCACGCATAGTTTTAGAATACAATGAATTCTAACAACATCCTTTGCTGTAGATTGTTAGCTTCATTGACTGATATAAAAAGCTGTCCTTGTTAAAAAAAACAGGTGTAATGCACAGGAATCAGAATGGCAAAACCAAGAACCTGTTCACTCACCAGTCATAATGAATTTTTACCATCTTTAAGTGTGAAAATTTACAACATACACAGTTGTAATTGCTAGTTGTCTTAATGTGACACTATTATTATGTAAACAGACCTGTAAAGAACAGAGTTGTTCAGTTTTCCAAAGAAGTCCTGTATCAGGTTTAAGATGCACCTAAGTCACTATATAACAGAGAAAAATCACAGTATTTTTATGAGCAAAAGAGAGGTTATGCTTTGCCCCCCATACTGCTCAATCAATAATTCTACCTTTTCATCCCCTTTAATGATTTTCCCCTGGTGGTTATGAAACACAGGCCTGAGACAGCTTGCTATGGAAGGACTGTATTTTGTACCTGTGGAAGAAGCCAAAGAGAAAATAACAGAAAAATGTCACTGTGAGAGCACTCTCTTCCTGCGCCTGGTACCCTGCCGCTATGGCTGGCCAGGATGCAACCTGGGAAAAGTTTGGCACTGATCCCTGCTGCAGTGCACTCCTCCTGGACCGACATAGTCCTGGGGATAGGCATCCAACTTTGCCACCTAAAATCAAGGGATTTGGTCCAAGCCAGCCATCTGTGAACCCCAGGTTCAGACTGAATGGGAGAGGCACCTCTGGGACAAGTCCTTGCACATCCTGCAGACAGGCACAGCCACAGCAGCATGCTAGTCTGGTCTATAGACTGTCCCCTTCACCAGCACAGGCAACCTCTTCATGTTTCAGCTCTATTTCTGACATGGCCTCATAGTATCACTCTGTTACCTTATAAGGGCCTTGTGCAGAATAAAGACTGAGATGCCAAAAAATTTAGACCTAGGAAATACTCAGGATAGGAAGGGGTGCATCAAATAGTAGTTATTATTCTGTTGATCAGAATGTGTCAAGAAGTCAGAGCTGCAAATTTGAAATCCCTCTAAGAAGACTTCACATAGTCTGCTTAGGACTACATCTAAAACCATCTGTTTAAAAATGACCAGGTACTATGTAAATCTAAATATATTAAGTTGCAACATGAAAATTCATTACTAGCAGAAGTTAATTCCCTCTTGTTTCTGTTTCCATTACCCTCATACAGCTCATGAATCAAAAACTAGGTAACAGATGCTCTCAGGTAGGAAGAGGAGAAACCAGAAGATGGAAGGGTGATTCATTGCAAAGACAAGAGTAGGAAGCCACTTGTGTTGGAAGAAACCAAATACGGTCGGCCCTCGAATACCACGGTACCGCAGGTCCTGATGCCCCCCCGTGCAGCCCTCCGTCTGCGCAGAATGGCAGCTCATTAATAGGCAAATTTGCCCCACACCCTCACACTGCCCCCCAGTGCACTGGGGCTGTTTCGGCACCACCCTGCTGCGTTTTTGCTAGCGCTTTCTGGCGCCTGCAGCCACCCCACACTGGGAAAAGCCACTTTTACGCTTGGCTGGGGACACTGGTGCGGGAAGCCGCCTGCTTTGCTGTCCCAGTCTCTCTCTGGGTGGGTAGATCTGGTCTCTCCATACTCGGAGTAGACGTCTACCCCGAGAAAATCTCGGATACCATGTCTAACCTGAGAATGTGTAAATCCCTTCATGTGTGCATGAAGCTTCCTCACTCGGAGCAGGGCAGGTGGGGCGCCACGGGGACCTGGTGTGGCCGCCTCCCTCCGAGCGGAGCAGGGCAGGTGCAGTGCTGGGGGACCTGGTGTGGCCACTTCCCTTGGAGTGCTGCAGAGTGGGGCGGGCCGCCTCCCTATGAGCAGGGTGGGCTGGCCGCAGCGTGGGCAGAGCAGTGCGCCCGTGGTCCGTGTGGCATGGCGTGGGGGTTGATTTGAATATTCATGACTGTCTAATTTGAATATTCATGACTGCCAGTTCATGCAGGTGCAGACATGAAACAGGCCTCCTTAATCACCAAAAAATCACACCGCATAGAGGTGAAGCCGCTATCAGGGAGGCGCAAAGTGAAGAGGGCTTACTGTAGCAGGATTGCAAGCAGGAAGGAAAAAGGCAGAAAAGCAAGCAGGGTGACTGGTAAAATTATTTTAAGGTATCACCTTTTTGTGGAGATGGAAAGACACATGATTTGAAGGGAGAGATATGAATTACAAAAGATAGAGGAATCAACTTTGTTAAGTGCAAAACTCTGTGTGAGTTATACAAATTCTTTCATCCAAGAGAACTGCACAGCACAGAAACTGCATGTCACTTACAGGGATACAAAAGGATACACACTACCCAAAAGAAATCTTCCACATAATATCGCTCAACTTCTTCACTTCTACTGTCTAAATCAGCATTTATTTTACCATGTGCTGTAAAGTGAAGAGCACATTTAACAGCTGTATGGGGTTTTCTGTGGCCAGGTTTTGGTAGGAAGTGGGGCTATAGGAGAGGCTTCTTTGAGAAGCTGCTGGAAGCTTCCACCATGTCCAGCAGAGCTCCAGGCTGGATCCGCCGCTGGCCAAGGCTGGCCCAATCAGGAGTGACAGTAACACCTCTGTGATAACATATTTAAGAAGGAAGAAAAAAAAAAGGTTAAGGGGCAGATGAAGATGGCAGCCAGGGAAGAGCAGAATGAGAACATGTGAACGACAATGCAGACGCCAAGGTCAGTGCAGAAGGAGGGGGAGAAGATGCTCCAGGTGCCGGAGCTGAGGTTACCTTGCAGCCCGTGGTGAACAACATGGTAGAGCAGCTGTGCTCCTGCAGCGCATGAAGGACCACAGAGGTGCAGAGATTCACCTGAAGCCTGTGCAGGAGCCAATGCTGGAGCAGGGGAATGTTTGAAGGAGGCTGTCACCCCGCTGGAGGCCCATACTGGAGCAGGGTCCTGGCAGAGACCTGCTGACCCATGGAGAGAGGAGCCCACGCTGGAGCAGGATTTCCTAGTAGAACTTGTGGCCTGTGGGGAAACCACGAGGGAGCAGCCTGTGCCTGAAGAACTGCACCCAGTGGAAAAGTGACCTATGTGGCAACAGTGTGTGAAGAACTGCTGTCCATGGGATGGACTCACACTGGAGAAGTTTGTGAAGGACTGTCTCCTGTGGGATGGAATCACATTGGAGAAGTTCATGAAAGACTGTCTCCTGTGGAAGGGATCCCATGGGATGCAGGGGAAGGGCTCCTCTCTCTGAGCAGTGGCAGAAACAATCATAACCCTCATTCCCCCTCTCCTTGCACCGCTGGGGGATAGGAGGAAGAACTTCGAAGGAGACAGATGGGGGAAAGGTGTCTTTGAGATTTATTTTACTTCTCATTCTTAAGCTCTGCTTTTCTTAGTAATAAATTCAATTAATCTCCCCACTTAGAGTGTGTTTTGCCCATGACAATGATCAATAAGGGATCTCTTATGGTCCTTACCTGAACCCATGAAACCCTTCATTATATTTTCTCTTCTCTGTCCATTTGCAGAGGGTAGTGACAGAGTGGCTTTAGTGGGTCCCTGGGATCCAGTCATGGTCAAACCACTACAATTGTGCAGTGCTGTTCTCCCGTAACACTGTTAGTGCACACTCTTTCTTTCCATTACAAAAGCATGTGAAATTGGGCAGAACGCAGCAAAGAGCACAATGCCCTTAGAGTAGCCAGATATGCAGGTACATGGATGTATGCCAGCTGGGCCAGGGCTTAGTGAAAGAAATGTAAAGTAACGATGATAAGCTGGATGTTCCCTTCAACATTCTCACTGCAACTTAGTAAGAGGTATCAATGGATCTAGTCTGCCTATTTAGACATCAACATTAATGCCACAGGTGAGCTGTTTTGGCTAGGAAGATTCAACAGTTATCCCAGGAAGACAGCAAGATACAGACACCTTTAAAAAACACCAGGGCATGTAGATATCTCTTTTTTAGCCAATGCAAACTCACAATCAGAGTCAAAATTTGCAGAATGCAGGTTGCAAAAGTGTTTGCTCTTCTAAGAAGGAAGAGACAAGATATTCCCAGGCAGAGGCCGAACTATTTAAATATCCTACCATTAAGCCAAATCATGATGCACGTGAGGAGGCAGGCATTACCATCAAATTCCTGTTAACAGCTCCTTCGAAGACGTTCTGGGAAAAGTAGGAAATCAGTTCAGGATTTTCATTAAATTACTAGTCCTGAAAACTGTGTTCTGAAAAAGATCAAATTGGCTTCCAGAAATGGCCCACAAGATGGCCAAGGTGGTACTGGGAAGCTGTCTGCTTCCTGAAACCTTCTTCCTTGCCCAACCCATAAGACCTCTGGAGCAGTTATGCGGACGTGAAAATTAGTCCTTGCATTTACAGTAATAGAACCTATTTTCAAATATTTTCACACATTATGTGCTTCTTCTTGTAAAATTATCTCCAAATGCAATTATTATGGAAATAAAAATACAGGAGGGAAAAGGGTGGTGCTTTTATGTTTATCTGAAAGCAATGTTTGTTTTTTCCTAGGCAAAACCAAAGCCTTATGAAACTGCACATGATTCCCAAAACACTTTGAAGTGATTTTCTTACAACTCAAATTAGTACACTAGAAGGAGTTGTAAAATAATATAGAATTGCCAAAATGAAAAACTAAATTTTACTTTTCTAATTATTACTCAAATACAACTGATAATTAAACACTTGATGTATTATCACAGTGATAGCTACTGTCTTTGGGGTATTCTTCTACTCTATGGTTATAAGAACTCCATTTTAGTACAGTGGTAAGTGTCCCCACCTGGCGTGTGGGAGACCCGGGTTCAATTCCCGCCAGGGAGACAGTGTTAAGAGTTGGACTCAATGATCCTTGTGGGTCCCTTCCAACTCAGAATATTCTGTGAACTTCTGTGAACTAAGTTCGCCTGCCACATACACCGTGCAAGTGCAAAGAAGACTTGGAAAACTAGTGTTGAATACAAGTTACTAGTTTCAAGAATCTCCCTAGAAGACAAAACTAAATTAAATGGAAAACATTTTAATTACAGACTCGATTAAAGTGTTCTAAAACATATGGAATTCAGACACATGGAAAGCAGATGTTTCCTGCAGAGGAAGTGGTGTCCTAGGGAAGTGAGAATATCAGCCCCAAGAGGGAGAAGGTGAGGTTTATTCCTGTCTTGCTCTGGGGTTTAATTTGCAAATACTCCCTGTGCACTTGGAATCAGAACCATTAGTAGCACAATATGTACCTGTAAAGTCCACAACCATTAATAGATTAGTGTTTTCTCATTCTTTATTCCAAATCTGTGTGTAATTTATGCATATGCAAATGAACTCTGTGTATTAATGTGCATAAAAAATGGATTCTGTAAGGAAACTTTGTGGAACAAAAGTTTTGGATGGATTTTCAAGAGAGGAGAGAGAATTTGTTGGGACAAAAGGAGTTATAAGGAGTCTCATTTCCACTAAAGAATGCATGAAGACTGGAAGACAGGAGACTCAGTCCACAAACAGCAAACAGCTTAAGAGTTATATGGTATCTTCAAGCTGGGGGCAAATGTTGAACTGCCAGAGGGTAGGAAGGCCCTCCAGAGGGACCTTGACAGACTAGAGAAATGGGCAGACTCCAATAATATGAGGTTTAACAAGACTAAGTGCCGGGTTCTTCACTTTGGGCACAACAACCCCATGCACCGCTGTCGGCTGGGGGAGGAGTGGCTTGAGATTAGTGAAGTGGAGAGGGACTTAGGTGTACTGATTGACAGGAAACTCAATATGAGCCAGCAGTGTGCCCAGGTGGCTAAGAAGGACAATGGCATCCTGGCCTGTGTCAGGAACAGTGTGGTCAGTCGGACTAGGGAGGTTGTACTTCCCCTGTACTCGGCGCTGGTCAGACCACATCTTNACTGAGCTCCCTTTCTTGCTATCTATACCTTTTCTTGCTTATTGCATTGCAAACTCTTCAGGGCTGAGGCTTTTTCTGGCAGATTTTTTTACAAAAGATCTTGCAAGTTAGAGCACCAATGCTGATTTTGGAAATTTATTACAATAATGATGATCAATATTTTTCTTTTTTTGCCTTGACAGTCCAAATACTAAGTCTTTGCGACTTGACATCACTACTAAACTATGAAGTAACAAATATCATTGAACAGTGATAAGTTAAAACACAAATGAATTCTCTCCCAAGTCTGTTAGAGGTGAAGGAAACAGAAGAGCTTTCAGGGCTCTAACATTAGTAACACAAACAAACACACACATGTTAACACCAAAGGTAACAAGGTCATTCAGCACAGATAGAGTTGTGCATCTATCCCCCCAACACTAAAAAGCCACTTTCTGTAGTGTTGCCAGCTTCTCCACAGTCCCTGTGACTCTATAAACCTTGCTTATGTGTCCCCTCCTCTATTCTTTCCAAAAGGAAGAGTAACCTTCTCAGTGTCTTCCCATGAGCCATCCCCATTCCCTCCAGAAGGGTCAGCTGCTTCTCTGCACACATTCTCTGCAGCCTTCCTCCAGGGGAGAACCCAGGCTTGCACAGTGCTCACATGTGATCAGCAGGGGAAAAAAATGGCACCCTCTTATTCTCATTTTCCTTCTTTATTATGGACAGTATTTCTGATTATAAGTAATAGTTCATTGACTTTGTTGTCTGCCAACACACACAGAGCTGGGGATTTCAGAGACCTCTCTGGTGACTCCTGCCACAACACATAAACAATCAACACACAATCATAAACAAAAAACACCACAAAACCCAACCAACGAATCAAAAATCCCCAACCAAAACCCACAGTAGATTTTAAGGACGTCTTGACCACAACACCGTGAATAAGACCATGTAAATGCTTTAAAACAGACTAAGGCACTTTGGAATGGAAACTTTTATAGAGAATTTTTGTCATTCCAGGCAAATTATGTCAAGGGCTAAAATCTTTCAAGGAGTCTCTTCCCTCAAGCATGATTGTCAGTTGATTTCTACTGTATTAGGAACACTGCGTCAGGTAAAAAAGATCCAACAGCAGGGCAAAATAATCCAGTTGCAAAGATATGATTCCATGAGGGAATCAGGCAAACAGAAGCAACATCTCTTCAAAATGCCAGCAATAAAAAATACAGTTAAACACATCATCTTTGGTTAGTGCCAGAAAAAACAGAACTGTCAAAGGATACTGGAACTAAGTCAAAATACATGTACTCTAATTCTGGTTAAATAATCAGATTGATAAATTTAGATCTCAGATTTTAAGCCTAGGCATGTTGTGTCAATTTTCCTCTGGGCACAGTCTCAGCAAATAAAACACCTCCACACCTGTAATTATGAGACTCGTATTTCAGTTAATTATGGCATATTTATTCATATTGAATAAAATCATGTTTACAAGTAATGACTGAATGCAGATGGTGACAAGTCAGAAAGAGGAAAACTCTTAGGATAAAATGACAGATATAATGGAAGGCAGCAAAACACCACTTTGTTTTTTATCTTTTTGACTTCCTCTCCTTAGCCTTCACTTCTTTTCAAAGTAGAGCTTCTAAAACTGCACTCAGTCACTTACTTTTCCCTAATAACTAATTTCTTTCAACTTCCTCCTGCAGACAACATGGCTTTTAAAAGACCATTTCTAACATAGGTTTCTGATTAGAAGACACGTTCCACTTCCAGGCTGTTATAATGTAAGAAAAAAGCTTCTAAAGGAGCGAGCTAGCCTGCCTGGCCATATCTGACCGTATTTGACTTCCATTACAGTCTTATTTGTTTGCTTTCTTTTAAAAAACAGATTTTAAGAAAAGCTTCCATGCTCATCACATTTGTTTTTCCCCCTTCACAGAATCACAGAAAATTATGAGTTGGAAGGGACCCACAAGGATCATCTAGTCCAACTCACCATCTAATACCCGTACAGCGACCAAGAGCACATCCCAGAGTATAATAACAACCTAGATGCCTCACAGTCTAGCAGGCCACTCTGAGCCGGAGGGGGCCCAGGGTCATCCAGCCCTCACCCCCCAGCTAGACCAGCTAGACCATGTCACTAAGCTCCTCGTCCAGTCTTCTCTTAAACACTTCCAGGGATGGCGACTCCACCACCTCCCTGGGCAGCCCATTCCAATATGCAATTACTCTCTCCGTGAAAAACCGCTTCCTAACATTGAGATTAAACCTCCCCTGGCGTAGCTTGAGGCTGTGCCCTCTCGTTCTGGTGTCGTCAGCCTGGAAGAAGAGGTCTACCCCCATCTGGCTGCAACCTCCCCGCAGGTAGTTGTAAACAGCAATGAGGTCCCCTCGGAGCCTCCTCTTCTCCAGACTGAACAGTCCCAGTTCCCGTAGTCGCTCCTCATAGGGCCTGCCCTCCAGTCCCTTCACCATCCTCGTTGCCCTTCTCTGGACCCTCTCAAGCAGCTCAACATCCTTAAGATGCTCCTCTGCCCCATGTTCGGTTTTCAAATGAGAGTTCTTTGAAAAGATTGCAGGAAGATTGTGCAGGGCATTCAACCATACAAACTTAGGAAAAGAGAGCACCTTGCACACTGCAACAGAAGAGGAATGGGAATGGTAAAAAAACCTGAACAAATAAGAGTGAGGAAATGAAAGAAAAAAGCAAGCAAGTTTCCCAAGCAGAAAAGTGCAAATCTGCATGTTAGAAAAACCAGTCCCAAGGCATTAAAAAGATTTCAAAAGAGCTTAAGCAACTTAAACGAAACATGAGAGCACACTTTCTTCCTGCAGCTATCCAGGAATGAGCACTCCAAGTCTAAACAAGTTTTATGAAATCTGGTCCCACTGTCAAGTTCATATGTATTGTGGTCCCCAGCATCACCCTCAGCACATTACTTTTCCTACTAAGTCCCTCGCCTTCCACATACCTGCAAGAAGTAACATCTGTAAGCAATTTTCATACTTTTAAATACCTGTGTTCTATAAAATAAAATTACTGTAAGCAAAGAGCTCCAAGTTCTCATTCCATTTATCATTCTGCTTTCACCTCTAGTCTTTCCATCTCTCAAGTCAGATTTACCTTGCTTTCTTTCTTGCCCTTAACCTCCCCTGATGCTTCAGACAGCTGCAGGATCCCGTATGTTATGTAGTAACATAACTTCACGCTGCCTGTTCAAGCACAGACAAGAGACCTGACCCAAAAGGTGCACTGTATCACATTCCTGCAGACAGACATCACAAGCAAGATGCACATCAATTTCATGAATACCACATCCTAATGAGGAATTTGCTTTCTCATTGTAGATGCTGCAGTTTTCATTAGAATAGTGCATGTTGCATGAGAGGTGGGGACACTCATCACTGTACTAAAGTGGATTTTCGAACAGCAACTCTAAGTTTACACCTCAGAGAGAGCCCTTTTTTTAACTTTCTTCCCCAGCAGAAATCAAAGGGATTAACATCCTAGTGGAAGTCTAGTATGTATTGTCAGTATGTACAGACAATATAAAGTATATAATGTCTATTATTTTTTTCATTACAGGCTCAGGTTTTTGAAAATTTCCATGTTTATAAATTGGGCTATGCATTGGCTTCATTTGATAGCAATGGAGTAATACAGAGCTTCTTCATATAATTTCTTTTCCATCAGTAACAATTTATTTTAATGACTTTTCCAACATGTAGCATATTGAATACCTTAAAAAAGTTTTAATTATTTATTTTTCTTCATCCAATATCTGTGTCACTTCCCAGTTGCCGGGGTCCCTCAGTATATGACGTTTTGCCCCATGGTTGTTATGGTTGTATTACAGTTCTTGAGAGTGAGCTGCTAATTTAGGCACTTGATACTGGTGACCATCCACAATTTTTGCTCATGGCTGGTTTTTTTTTTTTCCTGCATTTCAATAAACTTTTCTAAACCATCCAAACCCAAAAGACTCCTTGTAGGTTTTATGAAAAAAGTTGCATATGCAACTCCAATCTAAAACTTTGACATCATGTTGCTGGAAGTTCAGCAAACTGAGGAGGACTCACATCTCCTATCTCAGAAAGAAAGACACTGAGGAAACACAGTGAATAATTATAAGCATTTGAGCATTCCCAATCTATACTTTTAGTATATTACAAATATACTACAGTGATACCGTTACTGGCAGGCTGTTGGGTCTGGTCCGCCTCACGCGAGTCGTGAAATCCGCAAAGACAGCGAACCCACTACGTAGTCGAGTACACCACGCCCGTAGCCACGCCCCCTCCCCTAATAAGGTTTGGAGGATGGTCCTGAGAGCGGGGCTTGTTTCAGGTATCTGGCTGTGCTCCGCCGGGGTGGGGGGCGAGCGGTGAGCGGGGGAGTCCCAGCGCTGCGGCTTGTCTCAGCCCCATGGCTTGTCCCAGCCCCGCGACTAGTCCTGGCTCCACGACTCGCAAACGGCGGGGCCGGCGGCCGATCAGACTGAGGTCACGGCAGGTTCTGCGCATGCGCCAAGGTTGCACAGCTCACGGAAAAATCACCCGCAAATACTAGATCTCGCAAATACCGGATGGCGAATATGTGGGGACTCACTGTATTTTAGTATATGTATTGTAAATATATTTGGATGTTCCCAAATTTATGCTTTTAAAATAAGAGTATTTGAAGAAATCATAGGCCAAGCAGACTATAAAGCACCTTTCAGAGTATTAATAGCAGCCTGTAAACTTCTAAGGAGGGAGCGGACAAACAGACACCTGTGACCTTCTTATAGACATACTTCAAGTTTATTTTGGCCCAGACTTAATGCACATAAGAAAGAAAAATGTATAATCAGTCAGAGTGCCAACACCATGTGGCTCAAGCAACCTATCCGCCTCCTGACTGGCGCAGCATGGGCAGTGCTGATGATTCTGCAGACCAAACAAGGTATCAGAACTAGGATGAATCTACACATTCAGTCAAATAGCACTCAGGACAGATGGAAAGAAGGGGGTTTTTAATGCATGTGGGAGGAAAGGGAGAACAGAATAAACCGGCTTCCCAAACTCACACCATGAAAACGTTTTCACTAAAATGTTATATATAATATTACAATAACTCAAACCCTGGTCAATTTCAAATAGGAACATACTGCTACTTGGTACAATAATTTCTATATGCATTTGAAACTTACATTTGCAATGAACACATCAAGTCAACAAAATTCTACCAAGTCTTTGCAGTGATAAGAATATACTGGAGTCGCATTCAAATCTACCACTCAGAAGAAAGATTATTCCCTTCCTCCTCAGCTTCTGCTCAATAAATAGATTAGTCTTAGATAGTACATAGAACTTCTACTGTTAATTCTGTGTTCAAGTGGCATGCACACAGACACACACGCTCAAATTACTAGGAAATTTAGTATTACCTATCTGTGCAATATTTTTTTCAAGGTCATAAGGAAACTCTGCGGCAAAGCAGAGGTTTGTATGATCATGTTTAGCAGTGCTCCCAGCATGTAAAAAATAAGCCAGATCCATGGCTATTACACACCAGATTATATCCATGGACTTTGAAGCATGCATTGGAATGATATTAACAGGACCACGCTGAGAATGCAGAGATAACCATATGATAATAAATGAAGGGGAAGAATTTAACTACAGTGAATCCCCTCTCTATTGTGACCTCTGCATTACGACCCCACGCATTTGCGATGTGAATTTGTCGCAGTTTTGATTCCACCATTTGCGAATTTTTGCGGCTCAGGCATGTGCAGTGCCTCTGCTCCACTGAGGGGCGGTGCTGGAGCTCTCCGTGGGGTGGCGCTGGCCCGGCCCCACGGGGAGGGCCAGGAGTCACGCTGTCCCCTGTTACTCTAAGCACAGCTGGGGAACTGACCCCCCCGCGGGTGCGTGTTACTGTTTCCATGGCTACAGGTGGGGAAGGGCAGTGCCCCAGGAAAGTGGGGCTGGGCTGGCCGCAGCGGCCAGCGGGACATGCTCACTCCGCTGCCGCAGCTGAACCCCCCCACCCCGCGTGGTACTGCCAGCGGTGCGCGGGACTGGCAGTGCGCGGGACCACAGCTGCAGGTGGGGCGTGGGACCAGTGGGGCGTGGGACCGCAGCTGAACCATCTGGTGCGGCCCCGTGCTGGCAGCTTGCACCGGGACGGCTGGGCACAGGCCGGGGTGAGGGAGCAGCAGCGTGGCCGCAGGGCGCCCGTATTGGCCCCGTGGGGCACCCGTACTGGCCCCAGGGCCGCACCGCTGCTCCCTCGCCCCAGCCCATGCCCGTCGTGGGCTGCCAGCACGAGGCCGCACCGCAGGGCTGGGGTGCCCGGGCATGAGTGCCAGGGGAGGAGGAGGGGGAAGCAGCGAGGGAGTTTGCGCTGTGAGCACACAGTCGCGGCGGCCCGGAGAGGCCCACAGATTCTCGGGGTGGCGGGGGTCTCCCGAGTCAGAGGGGGCTCAGAAACAGTTCCCTTTGCTTCCCCGTGCTCAGAGAGTCCGAGGGGAGAAGCAAAAAAGTGCCCGGAGCCCTCTGGAGTTCCGGGGGGTGGAGCAATGGGTGTGGCCTGCATGCATATTAACGACCTGCACGTCTTTGCGAGTTTAGGGTTTTGCGAGGGCCGTCACCTGTCCCATTTGTCGCAAACGACAGGGTATAACTGTATTCTCTTTTGAAGGCAAGCTCAAACTTTCAGCATACAGCCAGCACCTTTGCAAATGGAACGAAGCAAAGCTGACTGTGTCCAGTTTGAGGGAGATAAACCTGCTAGGTGCCTGACTGGTACAGGGAGTGCATCACAGGCACACAGTGGGACATGTCCAATGCACAGATATGTTTTTTGTGTTATGAGATAATCTGGAGAGAAAAAACAGATCACGCTTTGAAATGGATTTGGGTGAGAGACATAGTGGTCAGGTCTGTGATTAAAAACACTTCTGGAACATCTTCTGAAATGGACTCAAACAAAAGTTTACACCAGACCCAGCTGCAAGCTCTTCAGTGGCCTGCATGTGCCAAGAATGTCCTCTAGTCCTTCCTAGTGACCAGTGCCCCTGAAAGGGAAGAGCCAGACTGGGATTCGCAGTAGGCACATGGCTAGAGAAATCTGAACTGCAAAATGGAAATATGCAAGGGCCCCAGATACCTCTCCCAGGGAAAAGGGATAGTTGATGACACAGAGACTACACAAAGACCAGCTTCTACACTTCTCTCATCTTTCTGCACAGCCCAGAAGAACAGCATAGGACAAACACTGAGCCTTCAAAACCATCCTAGTCATGGTGAAGCTTTCTGACAATTTGGACCACTCACAGAAACAAGCCAGGCTTGCAAACTGACTGACTTCAGCTCTGCCCTCAGTAGCTGCAGACAGGATTTACAAAGAATTCTCCCAACATCTACAGCTGATAATTCTCTGCACGTACTCATCTGTTTTTCTCACTAGCACCCATATTTTTCAAGACAGTAAACCTGTGAGGCCTCAGTTTTATTATTAGAATATTTTTCTGAAAAAAAAAATATACCATTTGTTTTTTAAGCATGTCAAGAAAAATCACTCCCCTCTCCCCAGCAGAGCTTTACACTGTCTGCAGAAGTTACATTAATTCTATAAAGATGGATGAGAGTTTAGGAGAAAAGCAGTCATCACTCAGAACTTCATTCCTGGACATGGCTGGGCTAGCTTTTGTTTCTCAGTTCCTGCTCTCTCAGTAGGGAATGCAAGTAAGAACAGATCAAAATCATTTCATTTGAAAATATGTTTTTTTAAAGGATTAAAAGAGAAAGATTCTTTGAAGGATTAGAAGACAAATAGTAGGAAGTCTGAAACAGTGTCACATACCTTAAGCTGCAAGAGTCCAGGTATGGGCCAGTGACTTCGAAAATTTGAGGGAAGTTTTACCCAAGGAGATGTGTGATTAAAAAGTGCCTCAGGGATTGCTCTTGGATGTATGAGTTTTGTCCATCTTGCTCACAACATGGAACTTGTCCAAACGCTTTCAGGAAAATAAAACCAAGGATCAATCTGCTACTCAGGCCCAGCAGGCACTCTTTGGTCTCCTCAGCGTGCCAGGTTGTAACTGCTTGAATTGCTGCTGAGTGCTGGGTTGTGCTCTCACAACAGTAATACAGGACAGAGAGTAGGGCTCCTTGCAAAAAATAAAATTGCACTGAAAGCCAGTGTCCCTTGGCTTCACACTCTTCTACTGATACTTACTCACTTGGTAAAAACAGAAAGATCTTGTGCCATAAAAATAAACAAACAAACAAAAAAGTGGCTTGAAGTGCATCACATATTTGTTCTGCAGCTCAACAAATTCTTCCAAACATGAGACTCAAAAATTCATCACCTCAGGATATAACAAGTTAAAATTTCTGATTAGAGTTCAATGGCTAAAACTGGTGGAAGGTACCTCCCCTATTAGAAGCATGGACTGAAATATATTTACCATATATCATGGCAGCCTTTCAGTGGCATTTTGTGCTCAGGGAAGCTAGGGGAGATGCCAATTAAAGCAACTAGTGAATATGTACTAGGGGACACTAATACGAATAAGCTGTGATCCTGCCATTAACTTTCTTAAGTAGACGATTTTACACACAACTTACGCACTCTCCTGGTCAGTGAGGTACTGTAATTATACCAAAGCCCACTACTCCAGTAGTAGCAGGTTTTTCAAAATTAAAAATATGTGCATGCACATAACATACATATAACTGTATGTTGTTTGTATTATACAGCACATGATTGTAGAATGTACTGCACATATAATAATTATATATTATGCCATACATATATGACGAGGTTTGAGGCAAATTGGGGTTGAGCCAAAGAAAAACCAAACCAAAAAAACCCAACACAAACCACCCCTCCCCCTCAACCAGGTTTGGAAAAAAAATCAGGAAAGTGTGAAACGTATAAACTATTTACTTTAGTAAACAGACAAGTTAAGATACAACAGCATTAAACAGCAAAACCTGAGATATCCCACAAGTCCTCTGATGTAAAGAGTCCTGTGATGTGAAAAGTCCTGAATGTGAAGAGTCCTGCCGGTCTCGATGAAATTCCACCAGACAGTCCCAGAAGAAATTCCTCAGGTGAACAGAGAGCAGCTAGAGCTGAGAGTCCTGATGCAGGCACTCCAGGGGAAAGCAAGAGATGATCAGGAAAAACCCCCGGGGCGGGGCAGGGGAAGCTAATTGCAGGCCCTCTCTCCCTCTTCTAGTGGCTGGAGTGCAGCAAGAAAAAAGAATGTCCAAGGAAAACAAAAAAAGGGGGAAAAAAAAGAACCCCCCCTCAAAAATATGGGGCTCTCCCAAAAGCTGGAGCAAACCCACCAGAGCAGCCCCTCTCCAGCCCCACAGAACTGCAGCTGTCAGAGAGTTTCAACCAGCTCCCTGCCTCTGCTGCCACTGTGTGAGCTACTGACATTTTTTTTTCTCCAACTGCCGCTTCTCAGTTTTTGTTTTGTTTTTTTTTTTTTTTCCCCTCTTCTGGATAGAGAGAGAGAAAATTACCTTGGTGTTGATAAGGACCAATATCCACAACGAAATTCCTCATAAACTGAAGGCAAAACACAAAGATATGGAATATATACACACCACCCTAGGACAGTATACACTGCAGAAAGTATAAAGGGAAAGACAGTATTCTACTTCATATGTATTATAAATAAAAATGTATGTATATCCTTAAAATATTAAAATAGAATAGAAAACAGGAGACTGTCAATGATGACAATTTCCTCTTCTACAATATCCACATTTCCTGTACCATGCTGCTTTAGAAACAACTGATTTATTTTTTTTTTTTTCTAATAGTAAAGCAACATACAAGTTGAAGGGATATACATGTGCTCTAGCTGCCTGCTAACCAGCTCCAGAAGAGGAATACCAGACCCTGTGAGAAGGGTGCTCTGGCCACCAACTCAGCACGGTTCACTTTAAAGCTGTTTTGAAGAGAGCTCAGCTCTGTCAGCGTTCACCTACCCATGGTGCAAGCTGAATACTTGATCTGGGGAGAAAAGAGCCTTGGTTCATTTGGCATAAAAACTCATTTTTTATGGAAAAGCACAAAAAGACTGACAAGATCTTTGTTCTTCAAGATGATGTTTAAAGCAATAGGCTTAATCATGAATCATTGTTTGTTTGCTTTAAAAAACAAACACTATGCTACCCAGAAAAAGCCAAAATAGAGCTCAGCCTCCCTTACCAAATAAAATAAACGAGTGCACAAGCACAGACTTCTTCTAAATAGCTAGCACAGTCCTCTCGCACCCGTACCATGAACAGGTACCTCTATTTTGACCGTGCTATCCTGGAACAAAAACCCAACTGCACACAAGGGAACAGGAGGGCAATCCAGATGAACTTATTCTTAGTTCTTTAGGCACTTCTCTTGAATCTTTGCCTAAAAGAGAAACTGCAGCTGTTTAAGGAGCAGCAAATCTACCTGGTTCAAGAGACTATCTTAAAGGTCTGACTGAGGCTCAGGACTTTCTCAGGGTGACATGCCAGGAAGCTAGGAGTAGCAGTGGAGTCTGACTCCATGCAATGAATAGAGCTAATTGCTCCTCAAAACTGAAAAAGAAGGCTAAATTATTTCAGAGTACTATTACTACTGAACACATAATTTTTGGCAATTATTACAGAGATGGTATCTGTAATACAGTAATCCCTTGAATTTTGTGGGGGATCGGTTCCAGAAAGCTATTGCAATAAACGAAATCCATGAAGTAGCAGTAAATAGGGTAAATACAGTAAAGCTGGGGCAGAAAAACCTCATGATGTATTGAAGCTGTGAATGGTGAATCTTGAAGTACTCAGGGATTACTGTATCACCTGTCTATAATCACTATCATCCCCGAAAGATTAACAGAGTCTCTGTTCATGTTATACTAATTATATAATATCCATTTTAATTCTGTCCTCCACTTTTAAGCAAGTAATTAGAAACTCTAATAATTATTACATTATTATTCTAATTAATCCTACTTATTTATCTAATAAAAATAAATAAAATAAAGAACAGTGCAACTGTGACAGCATATTGTATAGGAAAATGCCAGTGTGTGGTTCCTCACCTCTGAAAGACAAAACTACTCACTGATGTTGAAAACACCTTAACCATGAGCTTCATGTGGGATTTGAACATATTAATGCCAATTAAAGAAAACTCCAAGGGAAGAAATAATTACTCAAAGGTTTCCAATT
Source organism: Pitta sordida (assembly GCA_013390025.1). NCBI lineage: Eukaryota > Metazoa > Chordata > Aves > Passeriformes > Pittidae > Pitta > Pitta sordida. The sequence goes on from WEKX01011990.1 coordinate 70,765, forward strand.
TTGACTAATACTTTGTATTGTAACAGGAATAGGGTATGGTTAAAGGATGCCTGGCCAATGAAATTTCATATGTTGTGCCGATTTCTTACCATAGCTTTTAGCAAGTTGTAGAACTGAAATCATTAATTTAAACCCTTAGAATATCAACATGATGTTTTTACTACCAAGTCTTAAAAATAATTGGATCATTATCATTAAAAGCTCCTTAACTGACTGCAACTTGAAAGTGCTTGTAATGGTGGAGATCTGATGTATAAAATGAGCATGTTTTTAATCCTATTTTTAATGCTATGGGATCTAAACAAACAAGACATCAAAGACAGCATATTTTCTAATGGGGCAGGGGTCAGTTTAATGACATCTAGTTTTCAATTGCATTTTGTCTTTGTCCCACACCTTTCAATTTCCCCATTTATTTTAAATTCCATTAAACCTACAGCAAACAGATGTGCAATCCTAAATGTTTGAGTGCACTATTCCCACAGTGGCAACCCTGACTTCAGAGCAGCCAGCACCACCTCTCTCAGAGGTCACTTTATTTCCTTTTCAAATAATCACCAGCTTTGCAGCACAGGTAAACGAGTCAACATATCCTCCAATTATCCATAATCCAAAGATGACTTGCAGAGAAATCAAAGAACAACTCAATGTACCAACTCTCTGCAGCTGGTTTTGTCCTCATTTCCACCGCTTAACAGAGCTGTCACTGACCATCTGAAGGCACACCTGACTATCAGACTGGTGCATACTAATATATATTATTTTTAAGCAGCAAGGTGGTTTTTAGATGATTCATTTCTATCGTGCACCACATGACAGCAGCTTCCCAGTGCCTTGGAGGCTCCTTGGTGAGCGCCACTGGCTGGATCCACTTCCCAAGGCACCCCAGCCCTCATTCCTTCTGCTCTAGCCATACGTGCAAATACTGCCTGCAGTCACATTAGATAATCTCTTGGTTTCTCCACTGCCAGTTGTTTCATGCTACATGAGCTGCTGAGACTGAAGGTTACCCTGCTTTGCCTTGCTGGGACGCCTAGAAGCCAGAAGAGGAGGTAGCAGCAATCCAGATGCGAAGAGCTGAAGAGAAAGGAGTTCCTGCCCCCTTGTGGGCTAGCAGGAGCTTGAAAAGCGCAGAAAATTGCAGCCAAAGATAGGAAAAACAGAGAGCGGCCAGAATGTCTTGGAGAACTTGGGGCAGCACTGCAGGCAACATGAAGCCTTGCCCAAAGGAATGGTGGAGGGACCTCTCCCCAGTTAAACCTTTCCAAGCTACTCAGATCTCAGCTTGGAAGACACAGAGACGCTGTGGACAATTCTGAACGGTTGGACACACTCCAAATCAGCCGTTGATACACAGGTCAACAGCTTCGGAGAGAGTTAAGACTCACAGGCTGCAGAGGGGCAAAAGGGATCTTTTTAATAGTTCGTCACCTTGAACACCTTCAGCACCGAGAAGTACTGAGTTACAGTGCACCTTCACACAACATGATGGTGTGTGGTCAAATTCACTCTCTTCCTTCTCCCATTCTTATGCTTCCACAATTATTTATCTAAGATACAAGTTTTTCAGAGCAGGGAACATCTGCTTTCCCACCTCACAGCAGCTCTTCCCTTAACAAAAAAACCATAAAATAACCCAACTCTGTCTTTACTGTTAAGCAGATGTAATATAGTTATGCCGGACACTTAATTTTTTTTTTTTTTTGCCCCTGTGGTGAAATTCAACTGTTGATGTTTATTACAGGTAGCAACAGAAGATCTTGTCCTAGATCAGGATCCTGCTGAAGTGGTACTGTCTTGTCTCAGTGTATTCTTCTTTGTTTTTCATATTTTGTTCATTTGTTTGTTTCCTTTTCCTCCAGAGCTAAGGTTAGAGGACAGTGTATCCTAATTTCAATCTGTTAGGACTACATGATGACAAGGCGTGCACCACAGTCAAATCAGACTGGGTAAGTCAAAGAGCTATCTCATTGCACCTACATGTCTCTATCCAGGGAAAGGAATTCCTTCATCGACATCGTGCTAAATAAAATCTGTAAAATTATTGCAATGGCCATCTGAACTCTCCCGTTCAAACCAGTGAGTCTGACGGTTGGCAATTAAAATTATACTAACCCGAGAAAACAACCTGAGAGACACTTCACCTTCATTCAAATGCAAATCCTTATCTAAGAATGTGTCTCACAATTACTTTTTTTTCCCAGACCAACTGGGCACCATGCAGTATAGATGGTAATAATAAATGCCTGTACACATGTTCTTACTAAGTAGTTTGAACATGGAAGTGCAAAGTTCCCCATTTGCTTAAACATTTCTGCCTTCTTTGTGGTTTAATGAAAGCAATTAAAGAAACTGAAGTCAGGGTTAAGCAAGCAAGCTTATTAAACTGGAACAAGCATGTTTATGTATAATAATTAATTACTTTTAAAGTTGTTCTGTAGGTTCCTTGCTTCCTTCACTGGCCAAGCTTCCAGATTAATGACTGATATTATTTTCTATTTTTTCAATACTTTCAAACTTCACTTTGGCACAGGACTATCAACATAATGTAGTGAATTGTTTGATTCACAAATAGTAATAAATGATCGGATTTTTTGCCCTCCATACTTGATACACATCCTTCAGTGCTAGCCAAGTCCCCTGTGTTTTGTGGCTATAAAAGATGACATGCCACCTTGAGAAAACCACCCTGTGAACAGGATAGGCAATTGGTAGTTTAGGAACTGATAGTTTGAGGATTGTGGCACTAAGAATTGTATTAATGAAAATGACAACAAAAGCCTTATGAGAAACGTGCTATACTTGTTAATGCAGGGATTCACGTTTTATTCCCCACTCATATATTAATGTAGTTTTGGTTCATGGATTCAGAATATTTAATGCTATTGCCCACATAAGCCAATCACAAAAGTAGTGAAAGCTGCCCCAAGACTACAAGCTTCCCTAAGCAAGAGACTTTCATGATCATGTTGTTTGAGGAAGCAGACATTGAGATGCTGAGGTACATTGCTTGATTGGGTCAAGAAATGTATGTTTGAAATTCTTTTTGAGTTACTTATGGAAACAAAGGCAGAAAAAGGCAGCTGAGAGCGACTCACTTCATCCAAGCAACAAATTCGTTATCACTGCCAAAAAAAGTCACATGAGCTACAGGTGTCACTAGACATCAGAAATGCTCATCTCAGAACTTCCTGTTTCAAATGGACAGCATGTCCTTAAAATGAAAGGGGAGTAAAAAGCAAATCATTCCCCAAACTTCAAATATTTTTCCCAGACAACATCAGCTTTCATGGTGTATTGGGTCTGTCTGAGCCCATGGCAGTCCTCGTAATGCTATGCTTTGAAAGGGTGTTGATAACACACAAGTGTTTTGACTACAGCTGGGCACACTGTCCCTTCCCCCGAACTGAGGATGAGATTCTGGGAGGGCACATGAGCAGGCCAGCTGACCCAGACTGACCAAAGGGATATTCCATACCATATGACATCAGTTCAGATATAAAAGCTGAGGAAGGGAGCAAGGACGGGGATGTCCTGGATTGTTCTGGATGGCTGCTTCCTAAGACACGCAGGAGCCCTACTTCCCTGGATGTGGACACCTCTGCTGATGGGGAAGTAGAGATTAGTTCTTTTGCTTTGCTTTTGCGTGGTCATTTGCTTTGCTTAACTTGTGCTCCTATTAAACTGCCTTATTCCAAACCACCCTTTGTATATCATCTTATTATCGGAACTGAGCGACCATTCGGGCCCCTGGCATCCAGCCAGGGTAAAACCCATTACAGATGGCAACAAACGGAAGCGGTTTTCCCCCAAACAACACAGCATAGGGATGTCATGGAGTCATACAGAATGAGATGCCCTTGAGTCCCAAATCCCTGAGTTGCTCATGCTCAGGATGCTTGCCCTAGACACTGAAAACCTGGGAGTGCCTAAAGTATGCAACACAGAATTTTGGTATGATTTTGACCTTAGAACAAAGGGCTCTCTCTTAAAAAACAAAACAAAACAATTAAAAAATCAATTTCCTTGTGATTTTTGTGCTTACAAACGACAAAATAGTATCTTTACAGCCTGCAGCAGCAACACCTTTTGCCAATAACAAAAAGCATCACGTCCGTTCACCCAGAAAAAACAACTCAGAAGTAAAATCATTCAATCTTTCCTTAAGTTCCTCTGTTTTTCACCACTAGTTCCAAGGTCATGAAAAATCTATTATTACTAAAAGCAGTAACTAATTAAAGAAAACAAATAACAAAAAGCCCCTATGATTTTTCAGTGCCTCTACTGACTAGAGATCTCTACTGCCACATTCCCCTTTTTAGTAAGAATGTAGCTGTGCCAAGTTCCCCCTTTGCTTCATGCCTAAAAAAAAAATTAAAAATTTAAAAAAAAAATAGTAATGTCAAAAGATCTCCTCCCAAAGCAACAGAACTGTGTCTTGATGAAAAGCCACACTATCAGATGCATTTAAAATCTCAATAAGCTCATCAGTAAAATGGCTGCTTAGCTCCTATCGTAGGAGGAAAGTTTTAAGATGCTGATGGATGACTCTGCTGAGGATGATTAAAAGAATGTGATAAAGCTGGTGCTTGCAGGAGTGCAGGACAGGCTCAGGAAAGGCAGAGGTGCATGCACCACACATTTTCCTCCTGCTTGCCTTGCAGGGTTATAGACGGCCAAGCAGGTGCAGGCAAGGTGTGTGCAGAATATATGCCCACCATGGCTCTGCATTCCATGTCTCACACTGCCTAATTCTTCAATTGGTGACATCTAGAGTTCGCCCTATGGCTCGGTATAGTCTTCTCCTCCAAACATATGTTAAGAACATACACCAGACTGTGGTAAGAGTGCATCTAGCCTACCTCACTATGGATAGATAATCTTCTTCTTAAGTGTGTGTGTCTTAATTTTCCCTCTCCCATGTTTCTTGAACATCACAGAATCACAGAATATTCTGAGTTGGAAGGGACCCACAAGGATCATCGAGTCCAACTCTTGACACTGTCTCCCTGGCGGGAATTGAACCCGGGTCTCTTGACTCCTTCTCTGCTCCTTCTTCATTCTTCTCTCTCATTTCTTCTGCATTCCCATACCATCCCTCTCCTTTCCTTAAATCACTTAAGTGGTATTTGAACTAAGATACTGGTAGAATTAAAGACCAATTTAGATGGCCAAGAAATATCCACACCAGACCGGTGTACCAAATCAAACTTATCAGGAAAGGAAATAACATTACTTTGTTCCATATTTCCAAGGTATCACAGAGTTTTTTGTGATCTATCTTCCAAATAAATGAATGGCAAACCTTTTGTTGAAACCTTTCACTTTACAATGATTATATCGGCAAAAAGTGCCCACATTTTTCATTGCACCCAGAAGAGATGGGTTTACTGCCTCTACAAGTCTAGATGTTTATGAGGACATAATAAGCACAGTTATTTTATTAATTTATTAAATTGTTCTAGACAGAGATCAGGAAAAGAAAATAAAAGGCAAATTTTCCTTTGAGATTTTCCTTTGAGATTTCCCTCAAAACCTCTACATTCCTGGGATATAGTAATCTTTTGTTTCCCTTTATCATTCTAGTGCATGTTATCTTTATCACAGTTTGGCACGGCTTTGTTCTGTGCCTCCACGAATAGGTATATTTCATACCCGTGGGAAAATGGCCAGTGATAGAAGTCAAGCTGCAAATCTGATAGTCAGAGACCTATCTCAATCCTGCCAGCAGTCTCAAAGCTCATAGACTGCATACCTGTTTTTGGTTAAACAAAGAAAATTGAATTTTTATCAGTTTCACTGCCACTTTTTTCACAGCACTGTTTTGTCAAGAGCCACTAAGAAAAGAGCTCAGCAGCAGATAAAGAACATACAATTTTGACTGAATTCATAGATTTATATAAAACATTTTCCAGCCAGAATTATATTACGTTCTTTTCAGAGCTGAAATAGGATTACAAAGCATGGAAATGGATGTCTTAAAATATCCATCTATATTATTGCATATGACTGAGCAGCATCATTAATAAAGGTTCTCTAAAGATTTCATTTTTGTACATAGTCTTGGTGAAGGCTTAAATATACTGATGGTCAGCAATCCACATTAATTTTGGCTGGCATTTTGAATGAATGCCCTAGGAAAGAGGGTTTTAGTAGTTTGTATGCTAAGACAATATCCACAACTGAACATGAATTTCCTTTTTTGTCCAAGTCTTGTGCGCACATGACCAACGTGGTTGGCACTTGCTAAATTAGTATTCTTCTTGAACACCAGGTCTATGTGTGTGGCTCAACTGCACTGGAAACAGTTGGGCTGACTACATACTGTGCTCATGGAGGCCCATATAAAGATTTAAAATAGACAATACCAGTTGTAGGCTGTTGCAGCTTGAAGACCTGAAGGTCTTCCTGAAAAGTCCACCTTATTTTTCGGTGGTATGAGAATAATGAAAGAAACTTCTGAACCTACTAAGTTCTGAAAACTAAGTTCTGAACCAACAAGAGATTTTAACTGTCCCCTGAACCCATTAAAGGAATGTGTTAAAAAAAAATAAAGGATGGAAATCAGAGTCCCAATAGCAGAGCAGTAGAGGAAGCTCTCCCATAAAAATGGATATGCAAACTCCTTCCCAGAGTTATATCTCAAGCTACCCTGGGCAGAGCAGCTGCCAACAGATACCTTTATGTTCAGCTGAGGAGTCAAAGCTGAATAAATAACGTGCTAACCACATTGCTTCTTTGCGCACACAAACTGCAGGAAACTTGTGTGCCTCAGGCGCACTCACCAGATGGGATAATTAGGCTCAGACAGATCACTGACCTTCCTAATAAAAATAACCCAGAAACAGAGGTTGACTGAATAAATCTGTGTCAGGTTATCAAACTCTTAAACAATCCATGGAAACCCAACTATAATGACTCATTGAGATGCTTGGTATTCCTGTGGGTGCATCTTGCAACACTGAGGCTGGGGTATTCTTAAGTATTTCTTGAATTTTCTTTACAGAAAACAGGCACTGAAATGTTACTGCTGGGAACTACTCAATTGTCTTTCTATGAAAATGATGAAAGCATATATATATATGTATTTATGCTAAGCTACTCTCTAATTATCACTCAAGCTGGTTTGTCACACTAAAACAATTCTGGAGAGGTAAAGGCTTTGAAATAGCACAAAATGCAAAGGACATTTCCCCTTCCATAAATGGAAGGCACCATTTTAGCCGGAATTAGAAAGGTAAATGTAATAAAAAAATCAAATATTTGAAAATAGTTATTTTAGAGTTTTAAAGCCAGTATGAGACACCACACTGTCCCTGAATCAGGGAGTTTTCCATCCCTTCCCCATCAAGTCTATTTTTCCCTCCCTCGATGTGTACCACAATGTTCAAACCCATATTGATGGATAATCACATTCACACAAGGCTACTCCGTTATTTTCCAGACATTGTCATGTCACATAATTCTTTTCCATGTCCTAAACCAGAAAGGATTAGACACAGTGCCAATTATTGCTAAGCACAATCTGCCATGAACAAAGCAGACACTGCAACTCTAAAGACAAGCAATTTTGCAAGTTCACAGGCAAAAGATAGCTGCCAACTCCTCAAGAGTCCCATCACTCCCATGGAGATGAGGGCTGCCTCAGTGAACTGCAGCAACTGGCAGGATCTTTCCTTGTACACCAGAGCCCTAGCATTCTCATGCAGCCAAAAAGTTCACTTATATAAAGCTTTCTCTAAGCACAGCCTACAAACATGTCACATACCCCAACACAGACAGGCAGCTCCACTGGCCATGCACTGCATGTTCGTGCACAAATGGATCCATCTTTCTGTTTGAAACATAGATCTACATAACCTACTTTTACAATGAAAAATTAGGCACCAAGGACTAGTCCTTATTTTAATAAAACATATATACAGTAACCCCCTGGTTATGGGCGGTTCGCATCTTTGCGGTTTCAAGTCTTCACGATTCATTTTTCAGCAAAAAAGCGGGGTCCACGCACATGCAGATAATGCCCCGAATAAAGCTCATGAATATGTGGAGTGCATGAATACGTAGATGAGCTCTGTCCATCACAGCCCTTCCAGCCCCGGATCGCCCAGTGTGTCAGCACCGCACCGCTCGCTGGAGCACTCAAAACATGTCTATGGGCTCTGGGGGACAAGTGATTGCCTGCAACCATCTCCGGCCACCTGCAGGAAGGTCCCAGTGCCAAATTCCACACCGCAACAGGGCAACAAACCCTTTGGCACTTGCCGATGTACAGCAGTGGTGCAGCAGCCGCTCCCAGCACCGTGAGGTGGTTGGGCAATCGCTGGTGGGTCAGGGGGTATGCGTCTCTTATGTATGCTTTACGCAATGCATCAACCTTGCCGGTGGGGCTGCAGGGAAAACCTGCACCATGGGGTGAAAGCCCTGCTCCCCCCTTTCATCACAGCCTGCGCGACTGTGCGCGCTGTGTTCCCCCAGTAGTTGGGGCTGCCCAGCGAAAACACAGCCTCAGCTACTGGCATGGTCCCTGGGGAGGAGGATGGGGCGGCACTTGGGGAGCACTTTCCCTGCAGGTTTATCATCAAGCAGCACCAGCTGCTGGGGACACAGCTACAGCTGCCCCTGGCTGCAGCCGCTGCCCAGAGGGGGCTGGAGCTGGGTCAGGGAGGGCGGCCCGCAGCTGCATCAGGGACTCTGCTCAGCGTCCCCATCAGCTGGGGTGGGGAAGTGGTGAGTTTGGCAGCATCAGACCCTGCAGGAAGGTGGAGTGTGGCCAGGGCTGCAGCCGGGTCCCCCTGCAGGAGGAAGCAGCATACCTGCCTGCACAGCCTGGGCAGCACTGCTGCGAAGCAGGGGGGAGGGAGCAGTGCCAGCCAGTTCCACTGCATTCCTAGAAAAAAACAAACGAAAGAACTCACCAAAAACTCCCAAATAAAATAGCCAATCAAACAACTAGTTTATGGGAGTTCCACCGGTGTCAAAGCCTGAATTTACAGACAACCCACTACGTTGTAAGTAGAGATTTGACCTTAAAATTACTTTAATGCTGACTTCTAGAGACAAACTGATGTAAATATCACTTTTTATGACCCTGCCTATTTGGGAATGCATCTTCAGACTTCTCTGTAATTACAGAGCTTGCCCTTTCATCTCTATTCCACAGCTACCCTCACTGTAAGGATCATGCAGCCAAGGAGGGACCTCCAGCTCACAGGTATTAGTTACAGTAACAGGTGAATTACTGATGACTCATCACAGTCTAGAAACTTTATGATTAAATCCAAACCTTTGTTTTCACCTATTAAAAAGAGGAAAAGGCAACCAGGAAGAAGTACACTCACTAGATTTCAAGTCTCGTAACTGTAAAAAAATTCTAGGCACAACTAATGCCAAGGCAACTGTCCACATCCTGAGGCAGTGAACCAAAATGTTATCTTTCATCTCAAGGACCAAGAGAAAGTGATCTTCCAGTGGAATGGTCTGCCCAGGGAGCTGGTGGAGTCACCATCCCTGGAGGGGTTTAAGAGAAGACTTGATGAGGAGTGGTGGGAGGCTCGGATGGATGGCGCATGGTGCCTGTGGTTTCACGCTTGTGGGCCTGATCCCTGGGTGGGCGTTCACTTGGGAGTTGGACTAGATGATCCTGTGGGTCCCTTCCAACTCAGAATAACCTGTGAACCTGTGACCATAATACCTATTCTCCTCTAATCCTCTGTGGCAAAAGCAGCCCTGCAGCTTGAAGAGTAGTCTTACAGCTTTCCCTGCAAAACGAAGATGTGATGGCTGGTCTATGAGCCCTTGGGAGCAGGGATTTCACCCACACACAAATGGCACTACTTTAGCCCAGATGAAAGGATAAGAATGTTACAGCAAGTTGCCAATCACTTGGTTTCAGGAAAGCAGGGAAGAAATTACAAACAGCACTCCAGTGCCAGCCCACTTTATTGTCTTTGCGTGCAGAATCACAGACTAGTTCAGGCTGGAAGGGACCTTTAAAGCTCATTTAGATCACCCCTCCTGCCATGACTGGGGTATCTTCAACTACAAGTTGCTCACAACCCTATCCAACTTGACCTTGAATGCTTGGAGCATCAAGAACTTCTCTAGAAAACCTCTTCCTGTATTTAATCACCTCCACCAAAATTTTTTTCTTGCTTATATCTAGCCTGAAACTATCCTCTTTTAGTTTAAAATCATTATTCTTTCTAACACTTTAGTACAGTGGTAAGTGTCCCCACCTGGCGTGTGGGAGACCCGGGTTCAATTCCCGCCAGGGAGACAGTGTTGAGTTGGACTCGATGATCCTTGTGGGTCCCTTCCAACTCAGAATATTATGTGATTCTGTGATTCTGTTTAGCAGATCTTGTGTGTTCTATCACAATAGGCCCTACGAAGAAGTTTGTCCCCAATGTGTGGGACGTAAAGTAAGAGGGTGATGGCCATGGCCCACTCCAGGGAAGTCTTTTGAGATGGTTTTAAAAGTGGGAAGTGCTTTCACTAAGCATGGTGTTTGATGACCCTTGTATATGTATACACACACATTTAAAGAACATGCTTAGCCAAGAGGCCAGAAATCTGCCCGTTGGACCTCCAAAGGGTAAGAACCCCCTTTGGAGCTGATCCCAGTCTGGGTAAATTTAAGCGTGGCTTATGTCATCAGAATCCATACCGTTTCCTTTTGCATTGTCCAGGTGTCATTATGTCATTATTAACTCACATATGTCACTTACACTGACATGACTGGTGACTGGGAAAATTTTCACCTTCCATCAACTGTTAGCCCTGAATATTTGTCTCTGGTAGCAGTTCTCAAAACCAGAGTCCAGAAAAATTCTGCCTTCCCCAAATCATGCTTAAAGGCATGTAAAAGTTTCCAGAGTGCTCCCCTACTTAGCTGATAGCACAGATACTCTTATAGAAGCATCTTCTGGGGCACAGCCATGGCCAGGTGAGAGCACAGACAGCAGCACAGTCAGAGAGAGAACACCAGGGCCCTGAGGGAGTGTGCACCACAATAGACCTCAGAGCCAAAGCCTAATTAGTCATATCTAACACAAACTCCATGTACATATTTTAAGATAATTGACTTGACTCTCCAGTCATTTTGACTGGAAAGAATCACCTGTCACAACAAACTTAACTAAGAAGATTGAAGATTAAACATTCAACTGATGTGAAATTAAAAAGTCCTCTCATCCTGACAAATATATCACCTGCTCATAATGAAAACTGCACAACGGTTAAAACTTCTCTTCTGAACAAGCTGCCAGTAATAGAACTCAAAGAAGCATTTATTTTTCAGCACTGCAGGCATATAAACGGTGCACTCAATGAACACCTACCCACCAGCAAGCCAGGCAGCCTTTGGCAGCAAACCTGGACCTTGCTTCCCCCAACACTTGAACCTGACAATTCTTCCATATCATAGCAGTTTATCTACAGTCAGTTTATCTCAGTGACAACAGTCACGTGAGAAGGAAAACATACCTTATTTAAACACACTGAAATCAAAACCCAACCTTCAGATTTTATATTTAGGCTACAAACTAAGTAAATGAGGCTTCCTCATGTATTTCAGCTATATGTATGAGTGCTTAGAGATGTGTGTGTATAATTAGATATAATTATCTACGGGGGTTGGAGTGGAAGCGGGGAGCAGGCAGAGGCTAAATAATGGACGCAGAATTGCCTCCAAGTTGTCATAATCACCACCTAGCTTGGACATCACAGTGAAATGGTCTTAAAAATAACCATTCACCCATGTTAGTAGCTGCCAAACCTTCATCTATTCCATTCATTAACGATGCTAACAGGTTAGCAAGCTGCCTGGGCAGGAAAATTAATTAGTTTTCCATTGTGGGGTGGCACATTCTCTATCACACTGATAAAACAAATAACTCCATTAACTGCTATAATTTATTTGCTTCTGTGCCTTTTTTCCTTCCTCAATTAGTTCTTCAGTAGATTGTATTAAACACACATGCACTATAAATACAGGCAGTCCTTCACCAGCCTCAGAAGTCTTAGCATGGATAGCTATTACACAAGGAGTTTACGGGTGACTTACCTTTGGGTCATTTAAATACAGGTTGATAGAAAAGCTGAAAGCAGACCCTGCAAATGAGGGTCTGATGACCTCATCAGGTCTCATCTCTATCACCTACATGTACTGAGTAATGTGCTATTGTAGCCCAGCACACACCACCATGATTGTGCAATGGTTGTAGGGGAAAAGGATTGCAGCTGTTTTGACATCTCTTCTTAAGTCTGTCTTCTTGCCTTAACAAGGAAGTACACATACTTCCAGGATCGGTTTGGCTGTACTAAAGTCAAGATTAGGCTAATCTTTCTTCTGCAAAGTGCTTTAAAAAGAGGCAGTTCAAAAAGGAAATTCTAAGATGTGAACAATGTTGTTATGTTTCTGCTCATGTGAAAATGAACAGGTTTCTGTGAGTCAGATTCACGGATTCACAGATTACTCTGAGTTGGAAGGGACCCACAAGGATCACCGAGTCCAACTCTTAAATAGCACCACTGCCATCCTGTTGGGAATTGAACTCCCAATCTCCCCCATGAGAGGCAGGGACACTCACCACTCTACAGCATGTCACCCCAGACAGTTTCTCTGTAGCTAGGTTCAGGTATTTTATTCCTTCTATCAAAGACATGATCTTTAGTCCTAGGAAACTGTGCATCAATCCAATCTTCTGCAGTGTGTTCATAGGTTAATTACATGGGCCATTAAAGACCTTATGTACGATGCCTCTTGATTTTCTCTTTTCTCCCTTGACTCCATATTGTGAGCACTGGGAAGATTTTCATTGGTACTACGCCTCTCCCCCGGTATCACACTTTATCCCATGATTTTTAATTTATGTGCTATCACTACTAGAGACTTCATCTGTTCTCCCAGGAAAATATTCAGCTTCCTTGTTGCTCTTCTCTGTCCCTTCTGCAACCTCTTCTTGCTGAGTGCTCAGTAAACGTGCAAGATTATACAAACCAGGTAGGAGGAATCACTCTTTATATAGTAAATGTACTTCTAATAAATGCAACCTTTCTTAATGAAGCCTGACAGATGTTTAGATACAACATTTCACAGTAGTATTTAACTAAAACCACTTGGCAAAAATCTTAACAAAAGGTCATTAAAATACCCAAGCAATTTTTTTCTCTACCTTACATATGGTTTTGCTGAATTTCATTTACCATTGTGCTCTGTTGTTGCTTGGCTTCATAAGATATTATTAATAGTCACTACTCCTTTCTCTCCTGTCTTTAACAGGACTCATTAACCGTGTATCTTCCCCAAGACTGCCCAGTTTAACCAGTGATTTTCCTTTTGAATTCAAAATGATTGAGAAGGTTTGACGTCATACTATCAGAAAGGAATACGAACTATTTTGGAGCATAACAAGTAGCAGCTTTACTTTTTCTGGAAAAAGCAATTACCACTACACTTCACTGAAACTATCTTCGAGAAAGGAGATAACATTGCAGTATTTCAAACACAGCAGACCCAAAAGCCATTGCTTGGATATAGATCTAGATCTTCTTTATTCAATGCTATTCACCAAATACATAGTATTTACAGTCCTGTTACAATGCATTGCTTGTTCTTTTCTTGCCACTGCTCCATCTGATCAATTCCATTGGAAAAGAAATACAATTAAATCACATGTTGGATGAGCACGCAGTGAAGATACAGTTATCTTTTCCAAGGGTAATAAAGTGTGTGACTTGTTCCTTGCAAGTACTTCAGAGAAAGTGGTCAGCAACCAATGTCTAACGCTAACGTGCTGCAGTGCAAGAATGATGCAGGAGAAAAAACACTCATCATCTGCAAGACTGTAAGGTAAGGTGAATTTATGCATGCAATTTTTTAACGGGCCCCTATGCAAGGGCTACCAGCACAGAAATAAGCAAACAGAGATGAAAACTCAGAAAAAGAACAGGGTATTTGGAAGAAAGTGAAATTTACCAGTAGGAAGTAATTCCTCTAATGAAAATTTAATGAGCACCAGTGCAAGCAGAAAAAAAAATAAATTACAGAGTTTTCCTAAATGAAAATAACAAAGTTTTTGATTGCCTATCAGCTTTGACTTGTTAATCATTATGGTAACTGTGCTGGAGAAGATAAGGAATTACTTAAAGCGTGGGGGTTTTTTTTCAGTTAGTTTGTTGTTCGGTTTTTTTAATCACTGCTGCTGTACAGCTGAACATGCTCAAGGAAGCAAAACTGCATGGATAATTACCCCCATGGAAGCAATCCAAAGATTCACAGAGTAAAAGCTCTTTCCACCTTAAAGATCAAGGTTTTAAATTAGGAAAGTACTTAAGTCTCCAGCTGACAAAGATATTTGACCTGCTAGGCAAAGGTAATCACCAGGGATTTAATTCAGGACTCTCACAGCACACAACATAGGGGAGATCCCCACTGTGGTAGTTTGAAACAGTAAGACACGACTTAGAACAAGAAAAGCAGGCACTACAATTTTACAAATGTTAATAAGAAATATCAGAAGCTTTTAGCCTCTCCCATAAGAGCCCATCACTCCTTTGCCTTCAGAACCCTTTTCCAAACACTGGCAGAGGTGTCCAAGTCAGGCCCTAGTCCAGACGATGTCAGGAAAGGAAATAGGTTTTCCTGGTTTTAGTCAGATCTTGACTTCATTTGCAAATACAATTCAAACAGGACTAGAAGAAGACTGAAACTGCTGCCATGCTTATGTAAGGCCTACGACAAACTCAAAGGAAAGAGGCATTAAGTCAAGTTAAGACAAACCTCGTATTAGCAATCCTGCACTGCTTGGAAAGGCCATCATGATTGCAAGGCACAACCACAGAAAAACAAAGTTAAGGAAATGAAGTTTAACAAACTCAGCTTTACACTGAGCTAAGAGATCTGAACCTATCATATAATATGCTGATTTGGAAGGGACTCATCAGGATCATCAAGTCCAGTTCCTCCTAATTCCCTGCTTCCATCAACCAGTAAGTCACTTGGATAAATTTACATCTTCCTTAATGCCTAAAAATCAAATTCATACGGAAAAAACAAGCAGAGAAAATTACACTGTACTTAGAAATAAAAGGAGATTTTGATTATATCATTTATCATCAGAGGGCAAGTGTTATTATATCAGAGAGATATATTACCATACCACAATACTTTAATAAAAGCCACCATCTCCCCTCAAAGCCAAGCAAACTCTTGGATGCCTCATTTAACATAATGAAATAGCAATGAAAAAGTGCAAAAGAATATAAAGCAAAATGCAAAAGGTATGTATCTTTCTTCACTGCTCCTTTTGATCACACTGCAAAATAATAATCAGCCATATATTCCTATTACTGCATCACTGTAGCAACTAGCTGCTAAACAGTTTCCATTTACAAATGGGATTATCTGCAAAGAACACAAATAAGAACTCACATGGACATTCACAGTGGCTCAGCTAACAGTGAAAATGAATTAAAGTATGGTAGCTCAATCTGGAGTAAGACAGGGTTTCAGACTACAAGAACTCACAATCTATTCAAATACATAGTATAGTGTTCTACTGATGGGGAATAGTAGTTCAAGGACATAGCATAGAGGAGGACACACACAAGTACTTCAGACCTTGGAATCCTACATGCCCCCCAAATGTTTGCACAATTTCATCTAGTGACACATATAAAATCAAAACAGACATCCAATATCAGAATGGGGGAGAAAAAATAACACTTAGAATATTTTCTCTAATCACAGAATACTATGAGTTGGAAGGGACCCACAAAGATCATCTAGTGCAACTCACCATCTAACGCCTGTACAGAGACCGAACACACACCCCAGAGTGGTAAACATAAACCTAGTTCCCTCACAGGCGCACAGTCCACTCCAAGCTAGAAGAGACCCACAGGACCATCCAACCCAGCTAGACCATGTCACTTAAGCTCCTCATCCAGTCTTCTCTTAAACACCTCCAGGGATGGTGACTCCACCACCTCCCTGGGCAGNTGAACAACATAAGAAATAATAATGGATGTAAGAAAAAACCCAACTCCTTTAATGATACCTCGCTGAACTGAAGCAACGAGCAAATGCTGGGGGCAGTGCATGGAGCAGGAGTGGGCCACAATGTGAGATCTGGGATTTATTTTTTTATTTAACACCTTACCTATCTCCGAGTGTGTAAATAAAACTGCAGTATAAACTCAGAAAATTCTTGTATGAAGAACTTAAAAATACAAAATACGCAAACAAACACAACCCTGACACAACCGATTACTTTCTTTTTGGAGAGCACATGCTAACTGTTTCTCTAGAAAGCATGCAAATCCACAAATGTAACTGTGTAACAGAGAAGGTGTCATGAAAGACAAATCAAGCAATAATACACTGTTTACTCCAATACTCTGGTGGATATTTTCTTATCTGAACCAGAACCAGCAACCAGAACTACACAGGATGGCAGATATGTGAAAACTGCTGTGACAAGCAGTACAAGTGTTTTTTTCCTCTGGCAGTGAGGGGGTTAACAGCTCAGCTCTTACCTGGGCCTCCATCGCTGCCACGGAAATCAAGGTTAGAGAGATAAGAGATGCCTCTGTGAATAAGCATATTTGGGAGAAAAGAAAAAAAAGTTAGTAACAAGATGTAGAGTGCCAGAGCAGGGCCTATGTGGGGAAGCTGAAAGCTATCAGGGGCCCGCCAGGCCGACCAGAGAAGGGGTAAGAATGTTCTTCCAGGTCTCTCGCTGCTGCTCGTGGAATGGACCATGGTGCAAACCTATGGTATAGAGAGAGAGGAACCAGGGATGCAGAACCCATCTGAAGTCACGACTGAAGATGGAGAATCATGCTGCAACAGCTGAAGATGTTTTAAGAGCCCATAAACACGAAGTCGGAGCTGAGCTCTGCAGAAATCCTTTGGACAGACGTTTTGTATCAGAATTGCATTATGGTAGGATCTGAACTATGTACTTTGGGATGGGCTCATAATGATGCAGTGGAGCTAGCACTTAAAACACTGCATCCTGTGCTGTGACTCTCAGACAACAGAGGATAGAAGAACTGTCGTCCCTGGGTCGAGATCTCGCTTAGGAAAGGATCATGAAAGACTTTTCCTCTCTTGAGAGAGAGAGGACTTTATGGAAGGGCAGGGAGATGGTTCCTACCCTAAATCTGGTCAGAAATACCAATAAGCCTGGTTTTAACCCTATCCCTATTCCACCTTTTCCCCGTGGATGAAAAAGGAAATATGAGATCTGCTGTAAGAGAAGGAGGGGTGGGGGGGGGAAGGGCTGCCTTTAAAATGATGCTTCTCACATTAAGCTCTGATCTTGTTAGTTAATAAATAAAATCCTCTATATTCCTCACTTGTAGTTTGCCTTCTTTTGCCTGTGACAAGTTTTTTTTTCCATTTTTTTTCCCCAGAGCGGTTGTGGATGAATTTCTGGCATCCAGCCAGGGTCAAACCACGACAACAAGGTAGATCAGATCTCTTTCTTGTTTTTTTTTTTTTAAACACAGTCAGCCCTCTTGCACTTCACACCCCCCATATTGCGGCTTCAGATCTCAGCGGCATGATTTTTTAGCGATGTAGGAGACCCATTTCACAACTGCGCATGCGTGACCTGCCGCAGCGGCAGGGGTAGCAGTGGCAGCAGTGGGGGTAGCATGGGCAGCACTGGCGGCATGGCCACCACTCAACGTGGAAGTCGGACTACACAGATCCTGATTAAGACCACGGGTCCGCATTATAGGAGACCTGACTCTACATGGAATTCACTAGAAAAGTTGTTTTTCTCCTCCCATCCTAGGATTTCAGTGTTGTTTTTTCCTATCAGCACAGCATGGCCATCTTTCTGCTCCTGAGGCTGATGCAAAAACATTTTTTAAGAACCCAGGTAGCTGTGACACAGAATCACAGAATTAGCAAAGTTGGAGAAAACCATAGACATCACCGGGTCCAACCTATCACCTATCACCTGTTGCCTAACCTGTTGTCATTCTGCTACCAACACACCATCGTACATATAACACACTATCCTACTATCTAGGTCATGCTGCTAAGTACAGCAATCAACCTATTCTTGAACACCTCCAAGGACGGTGACTCCACCACCTCCTTGGGCAGCCTATTCCACTGAGACATCACCCTCTCTGTGAAAAAGTTCCTTCTAATGTCCAGCCTAAATCTCCCCTGACGCAGTTTAAGACTGTGTCCTCTCGTTCTATCATTGGTAGCCGGAGAGAAGAGACTGACACCCAGCTGGCTACACCTCCCTTTCAGGTAGTTGCAGAGACCGATAAGGTCTCCCCTCAGCCTCCTCTTCTCCAGGCTAAACAAACCCAACTCTCTCAGTTGTTCCTCATAAGGCTTATGTTCCAGCCCCTTCACTATCCTGGCTGCCCTTCTCTGGACATGTTCCAGGATCCCAACATCCCTCTTAAACTGAGGGGCCCAGAACTTAACACTGTACTCAAGATGTGGTCTAACTAGTGCTGAGTACAGGCGGAGAATAACTTCCTACTGGCAACATTATTCCTGATGCAGGCCAGGATGACATTGGCTTTTCTGGCCACCTGGGCACACTGCTGACTCATATTAAGTTTTCTGTCAACCAGCACTCCTAGATCCCTTTCCATCTGATCACCCAGCAGCCACTCCATCCCCAGCCTATAGCTCTGCATGCGTTTATCATAACTGAAGTGTAGGACCCGGCACTTAGACTTGTTGGACCCCATGCCATTGGTTTCAGTCTGCCTATCCAGCCTGTCAAGGTCTCTCTGGAGAGCCCTCCTACCTTCCACCAGATCAACATTTATTGCCAGCTTGGTGTCATCCGCAAACTTGCTAAACATGGGCTCCATCCTTTCATCCAGATCCTCAATCACAGAATCACAGAATATTATGAGTTGGAAGGGACCCACAAGGATCATCTAGTCCAACTCACCATCTAACACCCGTAATAAAGGTATTGAACAGGACAGGTCCCAACACTGAACCCTGAGGCACCTCACTAGTGA
>WEKX01011990.1:90690-107414 GCA_013390025.1 Pitta sordida
CTGAGACATCACCCTCTCTGTGAAAAAGTTCCTTCTAATGTCCAGCCTAAATCTCCCCTGACGCAGTTTAAGACTGTGTCCTCTCGTTCTATCATTGGTAGCCGGAGAGAAGAGACTGACACCCAGCTGGCTACACCTCCCTTTCAGGTAGTTGCAGAGACCGATAAGGTCTCCCCTCAGCCTCCTCTTCTCCAGGCTAAACAAACCCAACTCTCTCAGTTGTTCCTCATAAGGCTTATGTTCCAGCCCCTTCACTATCCTGGCTGCCCTTCTCTGGACATGTTCCAGGATCCCAACATCCCTCTTAAACTGAGGGGCCCAGAACTTAACACTGTACTCAAGATGTGGTCTAACTAGTGCTGAGTACAGGCGGAGAATAACTTCCTACTGGCAACATTATTCCTGATGCAGGCCAGGATGACATTGGCTTTTCTGGCCACCTGGGCACACTGCTGACTCATATTAAGTTTTCTGTCAACCAGCACTCCTAGATCCCTTTCCATCTGATCACCCAGCAGCCACTCCATCCCCAGCCTATAGCTCTGCATGCGTTTATCATAACTGAAGTGTAGGACCCGGCACTTAGACTTGTTGGACCCCATGCCATTGGTTTCAGTCTGCCTATCCAGCCTGTCAAGGTCTCTCTGGAGAGCCCTCCTACCTTCCACCAGATCAACATTTATTGCCAGCTTGGTGTCATCCGCAAACTTGCTAAACATGGGCTCCATCCTTTCATCCAGATCCTCAATCACAGAATCACAGAATATTATGAGTTGGAAGGGACCCACAAGGATCATCTAGTCCAACTCACCATCTAACACCCGTAATAAAGGTATTGAACAGGACAGGTCCCAACACTGAACCCTGAGGCACCTCACTAGTGACCGGCCTCCAACCGGACACAGCACCATTAACCACCGCTCTCTGAGCTCTATTATCCAAGCAATTCCTGATCCAGTACAGTGTAAACCCATCCAAGCCACGAGCCTCCAGCTTCATCAGGAGTTTTTTATGGGAGACAGTGTCAAAGGCTTGACTAAAATCAAGGCATACCACAACAACAGCTCTTCCCTCATCAACCAGGTGAGTCACCTGATAGTAAAAGGAAACGAGATTAGTTAGGCAGGACCTTTCTTTCATGAAGCCATGCCAACTGGGTCTGATTTCCTTGCCCTCCTGGAGGTGCAACATAATTTTCCTTAATATGGTTTGCTCCGTAATTTTCCCTGGCACCGAGGTCAGGCTGACAGGTCTATAATTTCCTGGATCCTCCTTCCTACCCTTCTTAGGGATAGGTGTCACATTGGCCAACTTCCAATCTTTTGGGATCTCCCCAGTAAGCCAAGACCTCTGATAGATGATTGAGAGAGGCTTAGCAAGCTCATCTGCCAGCTCTCTCAACACTCTAAGATGTAACCCATCAGGTCACATAGACTGTGGATGTACTAGATGTACATAGAGGTACTAGTAGCTCCCTTGCATCTTCCTCCTGCATTAAAGAGGGGTTACACTGTTCCTTATCTGTGTTAACCATATCAAGAGACCTTTCATTATGTACACACTTGTCTTTACTACAGTCAGGTCTCCTATATCGCGCACCTGCGGTCTTAATTGGGACCCGCATAGCCCGACTTCTGCATTGAATGGCAGCTCATTAATATGTAAATTTTCCCCGCACCCTCACGCAGCCCTGGCGCTGTTTTAGCACTGTGTTGCTGTGTGTCAGTGTTTGTGTTGGCCCTTCCTGGCACCCGCAGCCACCCCATGCTGGGAAAAACCCCTCTGCAGATCGGCCAGGGGCATGGGTGCAGGGAGCTGCCCGCGCCAGTGTCCCGGTGTCTCTTGGGGTGGGTAGACCCAGTCTCTCCATGCTCGGGATCACAGAATCACAGAATCAGTAAGGTTGGAAAAGACCATAGAGATCATCAAGTCCAACCTACCACCTATTACCTAATCTAACCAAACCTGTTACCTAACCTGTNGTCTTGGAGAGTCACTCAAGAAAGCCGCAGACACCTGAGAGTGTGTAAATCTTTCATAACTGCACGGTGGCAGCTCTGGGGGAGCGGCCCCACCGCTGCTGCGCCGGGGAGGGGAGTGGGGTAGAAGTGGCCCCGGTATGGCGGCGGCCCCAGCGGGCCCAGGAAAACCAGCGGAGCCGCCGTACCACCGGGGGAACGGGGGAGGAGTGGCCGCACCGGGGCCAGGAAAAGCGGCAGTGCCACTGCCACCGCTGTCCCAGGGCCAGGAGGAAGTGGCAGGGCTGCTGAAGCAGCTGTGCAAGTTGAGCTGCATATTCATGCTGCCTAACTGAATATTCATGCGTGCCTGGTCGTGCATGCGCAGTTGTGAAAACAGGCCCCCCTCATCACCAAAAAATCATGCCACTAAGATCTGAAGCCGCAACACAGGGAGCACAAAGTGCAAGAGGGCCGACTGTATTAAAGACAGAGGCAAAAAAATCATTAAGCACCTCTGCCACGAAAGCTCTGATCACCATGGGGAACTGGCAGCTTCTTTCCCACACTTAGCTGTGTGGGAACCGTCACTATTAAACAGCTGTTTGGGGCACAGCATCAACTTTTGCTTCAACCCACAGTAAAGTGACACTCCTTGCAAGCAGTTGCCATGAAAGTGACTGATACAGCAGAATTTAGTTGTGATATATGAGTTAAGCCTGCAGTATCAGGTAAGAGGCAAAAAACTGACTGCTGGAGAAACACTTTTCAGGCTACCTGTCGCAGCCTGTAATGAGAAAATATTGCAAAGTGATTTCTGAAAACCTTATAGGATACAATGATTTTACGGCTCTTTTACATCCTCTTGCTTAAGTATAACGCATCACTTTAAATACTAAGGTTAGTAACTTCTGATTGTCCTCACGTGTCAGAGGAAAATGATGGGAGATTATACACTCAGGGACACTTACTGCTGCCTTTAGACAGCACAACACCCAAATGAGAGCATGGTAGCCTCCTGGTGGAAAACAAAAAAAAAAATCACACAATACCTATATACAATAAATATGCATACGCTATGTAAGTTGATTTATCTTTTAACTGTCCTAGGCTCAATATAACTGGATAGTTTTGCTGTATCTTCAGATAAATCCTTCTCACCCTCTGATCGGTCTCCATATTTAGGAAAATAATCATACACCCTGGAAGTCAACTTTAGTGTAACTTGTACACTAAATAAACAGCCTTGGAAGAAATATCACTATGTTCTATGAACTTTCCACTTTTTTTACCACTATGAAATTTCATGTTCACCTACCACTGAACATGAAAACACCAATTCAACAGTAGGTCATATATCCATGTACATGCATTCACATATATGAGTTGGGAACAAGGCCTGTCTGCATGGGTTTGGCACAAGGTTTTGTTCAGCCTACTTTGCCATGGTTATCCATGCACATTTAAACAGGTTCAGATCTAAAAGCGTAAAAAATGGCACAATAATAAAATTCTGTGATTTCTGCACAGGAAGTACACATAGCTTATGTAGCCACCAACTTTCCTACAGTAGAGAGAAAATGAGAGGTGAGCAGAGAAATGAAATGAGTTTAAAAGAATTCCTTGAATTACAATGGCACAGACCAAACTTCCTCTCAAGAGCAGAAACATGAACAAAAACTACTGCAACTGGTTTACCAACATCACCTACCAGATTTGGAAGCCACTTTAAATGCCCAATGTAGACAAAAGGAAGCAAGTCTGTTATTTGTTTTCAATAAATGGCCACCAAAATATCTGCTCCAGGTCTTCAACATACCTGCATATTCACTAGGCAATTTTAATCACATACAGTTGTTCCTACAACTTTAATAGTGTTTTTGCTCCTGAAACATTCATTCCCCCTAAAACATTATTACGTATTTCCTGGTTAAGAGTCCCGTACTATAAATCATTTTGTGAAACACAATCTATTAAAGTGAGAAGCCTAAGTTTTTTGTAAGCAACTCATGGACACAGAAACAGGGAACAAATGTTACTCTGCATACCCAGGCATTCAAATGTCTGAACTAAATACATTAGAAGGGAACAAATCACATTGGTGCATACAGCACAGAAAGAATTGGTATTTGTTTAAAATTATTTCTTGTTCATTGAGTTACTACATTTTAAGGTACGTTCCATTTCTTTAATAAATGAAATACTGCTTCAAACTTATCAACTAGAATTTACAATCATGTTATGATACTTAGATTTTACATCTAGAAGAGACCACCATGACCACTTGATTTGACCCCCTCCTTATATGTAATGTAAACTGAAGAACCACTCTCAACCTTGACAACTTCTGGGTCTTCTTTACTATATACAAATTAGCTGCCAAAGCACGACTGAAAAAGGTATTTAAAATAAAACTAGAAAGAGGAAGAAAAGATAATCAAAGGCACTGATTACTTAAATTTCACAGCAGTTACATTCGTGATGTTTGCAACAGTCCTGCCTTGAACCTGACGGAACTTGACCTCTACCTGGACAGCACAATGATACTTTCTTCACTGCTGAGATTAAGGCATATATTGTCAAAGACATATCATATTTTATTATAACACACTGCAGAAGGACATTAAACTTTACAGGTCAGATTCTCCACGGTGCTTGAGCAAAGCTGGAGATACAGGGAAGAGGAAACAGGCAGCTGCCAAGGTGTTGCTTCCCTTTATCTGCCCAGAATAAACATTCTTATCCTTATTACAGCAAGAGAGGTCTCTCAGTCCAGCATAGCCTCTCTCCACATGGATTTAGAGGGATGACAGTTCGCAGGGGCAATACTACTGCCTCAACCAGCAAATATTTTTAACATACCCAAGTCCGGCACTAAGACAAGTCTCATTGTGCAAACAGCAACAAGAGGAGAGCAGCTCCAACACCCATTATGAGGGTTCTGCCCCCTTGATTGCTCCTTCTCACAGATGGAGGTCTCCACTTCTGATTTAGAACCACTCTCAAGTCACCTTGTGACTAAACACTGGAATTGTACATAAAAGTTACTAAAGTATTGAAGTTTCAGTGAGTCAACCTCACAGCACAGGTAAACAAAACCATGACCACTCACTGTCCATGGCCACATCATGTTAGACTTGCATCTCACGAGCAGCAATCATTTCAAACAAATGCCGCAGGTATTTCAACCATAACTGTGAACGCAAATATGAAATGATGTTCTGACTCACACCTAAGACCCCTAAGACGATCTCCATCAGAATAAAGTCTCTCTATTGCACAATCGGTGAAGCGAGAACAGACAAGACATCTCCTGCAGATGTCACAGCCCTGAGAACACAACTGACGACCTGGAGATTGGAGGTTTTATTTCTGACTGCACAGCCATGAGCCTTTGACAAGAGCAAAGTCCAGCTCTCTGTGCTATAGACAGAGAAAAAACACTGAAACACAAACAAATAAATCAGACTAGGGAAGTTATCCTTCCCCTGTACTCAGTGCTGGTCAAACCACATCTTGAGTACTGTGTCCAGTTCTGGTCTCCCCAGTTTAAGAAGGATGTTGAACTGCTTGAGAGGGTCCAGAGAAGGGCGACAAGGATGGTGAAAGGACTGGAGAACAAGCCCTATGGGGAGCGACTGCGGGAACTGGGGAACTGCAGCAGAGTGTGGCGCACACAAAAAGTCTGTGACCGCATCACAAAGGTTCTTACTATCAAATAAGCGATAAAGGATCCTCCGGACCCATTAGCTAACATACCACCAGCTTCCACATTCAGACTTTTTCAGAAACTGTCCCTAAATGCCTCAAAAACTGCCTGTCCTCATCTCCAAAAGCAGAGTGCCCTTAAGCTGTACAGCAGAGAACAAACTCCTTCAGGGTTGTAACAACCAATTAAGGGATGTGAAGCAATTACTTTTATACCCATACAAATGAAACTCCTCCAATGCAATTAACTATCCCTAATCATCTACTGTTGAATTTGTGGAAACCATATGCCATACACTCTCTCCTCCCCCAACTTTTCCACAATTTTAATCAGTTTGTTTTAGCTAATGTAATGAAACCTACCTATTCAATAGAAAGAATAGATGTCTGCACATTATTTGAATATTTTTAAATGTCTTTTTCAATTTTAAATATAATTTCATTTGAGATTTTGCAGCTTTCATTTCTATTAATAAATTATTATTTCTTCTTTATAAGTGATGAGCTAGTATGTCATGTAATTTTTTTCCCTCTAAATAGACCAAGACTTTGATCTAATGCAAGCTCTTGCTGGGAGTAGAGAGACTTTCTGTCTAATTCAGTTATGAAAAATATTCAATTAAACTTGGGAGTTTAATTCATTTAGTTATGAAAATTAAATGAGCTCAATAAGGTACATTTGATTTGCCTCAAGAAAAAAAAAAAAGGAAGAGAAGAATCTTTTAAAAGGGAACAAATAAGAATGGAGAACAGTAACTTTTCCTGCACATTTTGAGAGGTGGATAACATGAAGAATCTTGAGTTCCATTTTGTATGCCCATACAAAATATAGCCACAATGAGTTTGTGCAAAACTTATACCCAGGAGCCACATGAATGGGTGGTATTAACATCCTGATTGTCTCCTGGTTAAGAAAAATCCCTGTGGATCATAATTGAGTCCATCCCAGTCAAGGGAAGAACTGACTCCTGACATCAGGAAGACACTATTCAGAAACAATTCTTCTCCATCTCCATTTGAGGAAAAACATTTGAATTATTTTTCAAAACCAGAACAGAACAACATGGATCTCTCTGACAGAAGTCTCTTAGTTTTGAAACAGTCACTTACCATTTTTGCAGATAGGACAGCACTGATCAGGCTCATACACGGGATCCACACACTCAGTCTGGGGACAGGCTGAGACAGTGCACAGCACTTCACCATTGGCTTCACAGCGACACTTTTCACATGGAGAAACCTGAAAGACAAATACAGTCAACCATTTAACTCCTTCACTGTACAATCCCTACCTTCTCATCTGCACTGTTTCCTTCATGTCTTTCCTCCCCACTTTAAAGCAAACGAGTTTTGTAGGCTGAATAATGCAGAGTGAGACCTGGCTCCCACAAAATTGCTGAGCCACAGCAATGAAAAAACCCAGATTCTGATCTTAACCTATGAACCAACAGGGAAAGTCAAAGGTACCTTGAAAACAAGAACACTGCAGACTTTTAACACAAATGAAACAAAAGTTTCCCTACTGCATTTCTAATGAAATTCCAGAAAATTATGTTTATGGTTCATGATCTATGTAGTTTAATTCTATTAGTGGTTCAAAAAATAATTAAGAAAAAATATTTTACTTAGAGAAAAGTTTTGTTAAATGAAGTCCTTATTGCAATTTTTCCAGATTTTTAAGCATTTTGGTAGAAGTTACGTTTTATTGCAAATTATGTTTTTCACAGAGAAGTCAGTAAGAAAACATCCTTTTAGGATTCAGGTATGTATTTACCATAGGTTAATTTTACTTGAATGACCCTTCCAATACTTGTAGCTTTTTGAAAATAACTTGCAATTCAAAGAAAGGGGTGAAGCAAAATATAAGTACTCCCCCTAACCTACTGAAATGTTACTGGTTTTGAAGAAATCTTACAGAATAGGAATACAGTCGGGTCTCCTATATCGCAGACCCGCGGTCTTAATCAGGATCCACAAAGCCCAACTTCTGCATTGAATGGCGGCCATACCACCCCTGCCTGTGTCTCCGTTGCTGCCGCCCACGCCAGCCCCCCTGCCACCGCTGCCATGCTGCAGCAGCGGCAGAACGTGCACGCACAGTTGCGAAAACGGGTCTCCTTCATTGCTAAAAAATCATGCCACTAAGATCTGAAGCCGCACTATGGGGCATGCGAAGTGCAAGAGGGCTGACTGCACCACAAGACAATTACTTGAATGGCCTACTTTAAAGAAATTAATTCAAAGCAAAACAGTATGAAGGCCTTATTTGGTAAAAAATGGACTTTCAAACGTCTGTATTTGCCACACGAACAACTCCAGCTGCCCTCTTCAGCATTCCTGACCAGGCACAGCACACTGGACTGCTGACATCCTCATACTACACAAGGAGTTGGAGGTAGAGGGAAGCAAGAATGCTGAAGAGCATAAATGGTATAACTGTAAACCACACTGCTGTACTCCAAAAAACCACATGGGCATCTGTACTCAGAACAGAGGATGAAACTGCAGCTGAATGTTATTAGTGATCCTCTAAATCTGTAATCTGTGCAGATTATTGGTTTACTTAAGCAAAAGGTTGTTGGATTTTTTCATGGACCCTTTTTCATTCCAGATTGCAGCTGATGCAAACAACAACCCAGAGCATTTCTCCAATAAAAGCAGAAAAAACTCAACTCTAAAAAAAAAAGAAGGAAAATCGTTATTCTTGGTGAAGAATCTCCCAGATGTCTAACTTACAGATCATCTGCTTATTTTCCCTAGTTTTTAGGCAGCCCATCACATTTTTTATCTCAAATCCATTCTCTGCTTGCTTGGCTCTCACATCCTTCTCACTTCTAAAGTTCAAACATGCTGATGCTTGCACAGTATCATCTCCAACTAAATGCTCATTCATGCTTTGCTACTTCCCACCTGCCAAAGCTGTTATTTGCTTATGCACTCACATATCTTTCATGCCCTCCCCTCTGCTTAGAAAGCTTAAATAGGGTCTCTTGCTGTGTTGCTTTCTGCTTTTATCACTATTATTTATTCCAGGCTTCCTTTGCTAGCTACTCAATTTGTGTTTTCTCTTTGCTTTACACTCTACCAAGGATAACACCACAAGATACATTTACGAAGTCCTGCAAGGAGGCTGACAGCCCAGTACTGCAGATTTTTATTACAAGAACTTCGTGCTGAAGTGTCAGTGGGTGAGGATGTTTCTAATTCAATGCTCAGAGTTGAAAGACTCAGGTATCCCAGCTTATCGCTTGAATCACATGTGAAGTTTTGAGCATCAGCAAACCAGAGCTCCTAAGTATTGTCAAGTCAGTAATAAGAATCCCTCCTTCTGGAGTTACATTCAGAAACAATATTTACTAAATTATGAAAAGGTGCTTTTTAGAGAGGACTTATTTTTTTAAAGTATTTTTAAGGACTCCTACTTGATCAAAGATACCAGAACTCAATTCCAAGGATCTGGGTCAACAAGGCAAACCTGTGCTTTTAAACAGTTTTAAAACTTTTTGCCATAACTTGGAAAAGATGCAAATTTGACAACCATCAAAGGTCAGTGAGACCAGTAACTACAGATATTCCTTCATTCAGGACACTGTTTAATAGCTACACCATTCAATATCAGAAATAATGTAAAAACAAAGTATCTGATGATAATCAGGAAACAAGACAGCACACAGACATTATCCCTAAATGTCTCATGTATAAAATTTAAATATATTTTAATTAAATAGGTCTACTAGAATTCCAAGTTTGACAGAAGCCTAAAATTCTCAGGAAAAGAAAGATTTAATGAAGCACTTAAAATGTTACTAACAAAACTAATCTAATCTTTATCTAATAATGATGATTCATAACACATACTTCCATCCTACAGAGCACATACACCGCACGACTACATCTTTCATGAATAGAGTACACTGATAATAGGATACTGCAGTAATGAATACACTTCCAGTATAACAGATCATGAGATTTCAGGGAAATACTTATAGTATGCCCTTGGTAACTACCATCATCTCTACAACCCAATATAAGTAACAGTAGTGGAGATCAGGAAGGTCTCCATGTGCTTATTTCCACAAAGTTCTTTCTTTTCAGGCATGTAAGTAAACCGCAGTGGCTCCTAAAATCATATTATTGTCAACTGTTATCTTTTCACCTTTGGACTAAACAACGGTGCATTGCTTCTTATACATCACTGGGATGCAGCAGGAACTGCAGAAAGCCCCACTTCTTTCTACACCTTAATGGCGACTTGATACTTGGAGACCCATCACCAAGAGAAAGACAAGACAGTGCATATGTAACAGTCGCTAAATCAATCAGAATGAAAAGACACATTTGGTCCTTCATTTCCTCTCTTCTACTCGGACAACATAATTGCATTCCCTGTAGCACAGTTCCTAGTGGCAGTCAATGCAACAGGCATCCCACTTGCTCATCTGGGAAAGGACCAGCCCAGTAGCAGTCACACTCAGCACATCTGACATAACCAGGCCAGACTGGATATAGTATCACCTATCAACCTCTCTCTGAAGACTAATGATACCATGTCTCTGTGGTCTACAGATGAAGTCATTAACTCTAAAGCAGCAGTAGTTCTGCCTATGCAAAATCTGCAGGAAGACAACAAGAGGCACAGAAGCATTACACATTTACCAGGCAGCCATAAAACCTGAAGAAAATAGAGTACAGATGGACAAAAAAATTCTCTAGAATTGTTTAAAGAGAAGTTTATGATCAGAGGTATAAATGAAGTTGCAGACATTGCTAAAGAGCAAATACACTACTGTGTAAACTGGTACTCTTCCCACTAGTGGGCATGAAGAAAATTGTGGCTCAGTAACGGTAGAAGGTTAATCCAGCAACTTAGTGTAAATTGTCATGGTTAAGTAGTAATGAGTCATTTTGTATTCACTGAAGTTCTACTCCAAAGTAATATTATCTTTCCCCTTCCCTTTTCCACATGTCAAACTTCAATTTAAAACCAAGAATACACCAAAACAAAACAAAAAAAATTTAAAATAAAAAATATACAGTCAGCCCTCAAATACCATGGTACTGCAGGTCTTGTTCCCCTCCCCGCAAAGTCCTCCAGCCATGTTGAAAAACAGCTCATTAATACGCAAATTTGCCCTGCACCCTCATACTGTCCCCTGGTGCTATTCCAGCACTGCCTTGCTGTGTGTCAGTGCTTCCCAGCGCCCACAGCCACTTTATGCCAGAAAAAACCCTTTTCCGCTCGGCTGGGGACACTGGTGTGGGGAGCCGCCTGCGCTGCTGTCCCTGTGTCTCTCCAGGTGGGTCGACTTGATCTCTCCATACTCAGGGTAGATGTCTACCCCGAGAAAGTCTCAAACACCACATATAACCTGAGAGTGTGTAAATCTTTCATACCTGCACACAGCCTCTTCACTCTGAGCAGAGCGGGGTAGGTGTGGCGCCAGGGGGACCTGCCATAGCCTCCTCACTCAGAGTGGAGGGGAGCAGGGTGGATGCCACTCGGGTGGACCTGCCACAGCCACCTCGCTGAAGTGGAGCGGGGTGGGCATGGCACAAGCAGAGCAGTGCATCCGTGGTCCGTGTAGCACGACATGGGGGTTGCTTTGAATAGTCATGACTGTCTAATTTGAATATTCATGAGTGTCAGTCCATGGACCTCCCCAGTCATTGAAAAATCACACCGCAAAGAAGTGAAGTCACAACAGGGGAAGCGCGAAGCAGACAGGTTTGACTGCATATAGAATGTATACCCAGTTCCTTGAGCCATGAAAAAAAATCTCAGTTTTTAAAAAAAGAAAGTAAATCAAAATCCCAAACTTACTTTCTTTTGTGCTGGAATTTTTATTCATATTTTCTTGCCTCAGGAGAACATGAATGGGGTTAATACTGTCAATAATAAACATACCATCTATGCTTTTACTTCTTTTTGCCTTCAAATTACCACAGATCTTTCAAAATCTACTTGGGTTTGTTGACTTCCAGGTTTCGAGATAACTTACCCACTAAAAAGTACGATTTGCTGTAGCAAGGAAATTCTAAAAGACAAATGAAGCCACAACTTTCAAAAATGTAGGTCTTCCCCAAATGTTACACTTCCAAAGATAATTTTTGGCCCTTGTAAGGCTATGACTTTATACGTCAGCCTGTATTTTCAAATCTTACTTTAATACTGAAAAATGCTTAGAAGACCACATGGTCAGAAACCTCCAGTTTCAAACGCTGAATTTAGTCTCACTGCATTTCACCAACTAAAGCTTTTGCTACCAGTTCCACTGCCATGGATGCTGTAATCCCCCTGCCATTCTGCCTCACAATACTCAGAGGGGACTAGAGTGGTGCTGACAGAAACAGCTTTGGGAGACCTCATCCTTCTCCCACACCCAAGTTCTGTTTTGTGTGGACATCCATGTCCTTTTTGGAAACAGAGGAATGAACGCATGCACATGGCACACAAGCAAAGCCTGTGCAAGAGTCTGTGAAACAAAGAAGAAATGCACCAAACTTCTCATTCCCTGGCACACACAGCTTCTGGCTCATATCATATAGGAATTTTATATACGCAAACTTCCAAATTTGCATGTATAACTACACATTTATATATAAATGTTTTGCAAATAATGTCACTTAGAAGGTCACCTTTTTCTTCCCTCAGCGATGTTTGATACTCTTTGCCACAAAGCGTACACGCAGAGACAGAAAAATCAGATCACTATCCATCACTACTCCTTGCCTGACCTTAATCAAGAGAGAGCATGTTAGTAACCTCTCTAAGACCATCAAATTTCAACTCACAAAATGACCTCTGAAACTGTGCAATTGCTTGCATTTTGCAGTTGCTTCCACTGAGCAGTAGCAACCTCACTACATACCTTATGTCTCAAGACAACTCCACTGATTGCAGGAGTCTGGCCAAACAGCTGCATTTACAGTTTGTGATCACGTTATTGGAACCAACATTGAATCTCGACTAAAAACCAATCTCTTCACACTTGAAGATAACTAGGCTGCAGTTCTACTCCCCAGCTGTGTCAATAACTTTCCCTGCTCATCATGAGCAGACATCCCTTCTCAATTGTTTCCAAAGCTGTCTAAAACAAAGCAGTAAGGGAACCGATGTTGTGTCACAGGAAGGTGTGAAGACAAGGGTTGAAAGATGAATTGGGTTAAAAAGAAAGCCAAAGTATTTTTCAGAACATTTCTGTAAATGTCATTGTTCAGCATTCCCTTTTTACCAAGGCTGCTGGCCATGTTCAAATGTACCAGAGAACCTTAAGGTTCTATACTCACTACATTTAACACAGTATATTAGGCTTGCTTTCCAGCCATTAATATAACATCACCATGTAAGAAGGCCAGGAAACGAAACTCTGTAGCAGAGTGGGAATGAAGAGCGGGAAGAAGCCTTTAAATCTCTGACCTACTGAGAATGTGTGCAGAAGCTTCATATTTTGGCCATATCTCAAGAATTAAGTTTGCTGAAAACGGAAGGATCTCACAATCCATCTCTAGAAAGGTGACAGACTGGCTGCTCTTAAAGTGGCTGCTCCCTCTTAACTAGGCCACTGCCATCCTGAAGTTCAATGCAATCGTTGAGGGTGATGTAGGAAAAAGGAGAATGGCA
Source organism: Pitta sordida (assembly GCA_013390025.1). NCBI lineage: Eukaryota > Metazoa > Chordata > Aves > Passeriformes > Pittidae > Pitta > Pitta sordida. The sequence goes on from WEKX01011990.1 coordinate 103,978, forward strand.
CAGTATTTTCTGCCATGCTTTGAAATTCACCAGTGCTCCACACCTTACTGCCTAAAGAGAACCAGGGGAAATACCATGATTTATTCTGGAGAAAGCAGTTCTGTTGCTTTATTTGTTTATTTTTCTATATGCCGAAGAACTTGGGAAGACATTATGAACCCAAGTTAAGTTCGCATGAACACATAAATACTTTAGAGAGCAGAGGTGGCGACTTACTTACAACCTTAACACATACAGTCAGCCCTCTTCCACTTCGCGCCCCCCATATTGTGGCTTCACATCACACTTCTTTCAGTGATTAAGGAGGCCTGTTTCAGGACTGCGCAAGCATGACCTGACATGCATGAATATTCAAATTAGACAGTCACGAATATTCAAATCAACCCCCACACCGTGCCTCACAGACCACGGGTGCACTGCTCTGCCCGTGGCGAGCTGTGCTGGCCCCGCTCTGCCCCTCCGCTCTGGGCGGCGCTGGCCCCCCCTGCCCCCAATCCCCTTGGCTCTGCTCCGGGCTGCTTCCCTTCCCCTACTCTCGGGGCCATGCCATCCACCCTCGCTTCCTTCAGGGCTGCTTGGGGCTGCTGGGACAGCAGAATGGGCGGCTTCCCGCACCAGTGTCCCCAGACAAGCGGAAAAGGGTTTTTTCCCGGCATGAGGTGGCTGCAGGCACCAGGAAGTGCCAACACAAACACTAATATGCAGCAATGCAGTGCTTAAACAGCACCAGAGCACCAGGGGGTCATGTGAGGGTGTGGGCAAAATTTGCATATTAATGAGCTGCCACTCTACTCAAATGGAGGTCTTCGCAGGGGAGGGGCAAGACCCACGGTACTGGGGTATAGGAGATCCGATTGTACATTTTCTTTTTCTCATCCTGAGAGGGACTTAGCTTCCAGAACCCTGAACTGGATTTTGTACTCCCCTCAATGTATTCACCACAAAAATTTCTGGTGCATTCAGAAATGAGTTGTGGACCAGTCCTGCCTGTATCTAACAGTCATTCATAAACAAATTCACAAGTCATTCTTAGAGCCTGCTTACAGATTTCAACCACAATAAAATACTGAATGGAAAAAGGCAAGGTAAACAATCAGAAAATTGGTCCCAAGTCCAAAACTTTTGAGTGCACTATAACGAGTTGCATTTTCAAAGAAAATGACCTTGAACAATCATGCTAAAAAGGCCCTAGTCTAAAAGGATTTCCCTGAACACAAAGCTTTTCAAGCCCTTTAAGTATCACTGTAATCCAGAATGTAAACTATGCTATTTAAAAGTAAACCCATAGTTATTTTCAGAAAGCAAACATTACACAATCTTGGCAGCACTGTTTAAACAGTTAAAAGAAAACCAGAAATGACTGTTACAAAAAGGCATCATCACAGTCTGATTACTGGGAACAGAAGTCAACCCATAAAACCCTGATCAATCCCTGCAAGGTAGAAATTTAACAGTTAACAGATAAATAAGGAAACACATATATTGCTAAAAATTTTCATCAAATCCCTAACACCACCAAGTAGCATCCTTCCAAGTAGCAATTTTTACTGTAAATACCACAGGAATTAATAAAGATCAGACCTCCCATTAAAAATGTTACGAGTGTCATAGAGCAAGAAAGGTCATGTTTAAAGAAAACATTTTACAGCACTGCAGAAGTAATATTAACACAAAAATGAAAAGGGGAGGGAGGGACTCAGAACATCCTCTGAGAAAGCACTTAAACAACACAGTACCACCCTAAACAAGAGACAAACAAAACGACTTTTGGCTTCAATCCTTACCATGAACTCCTCTAGGGTCTGGTAGGTTTTGCCTCGGAACTCGCAGTAGTTCTTCCTCTCCTTGCACTGTGGGCAGCACTGCGTGGTGTCCACATGGATGCAGCGAGGGTGGAGCCTGGGGCACTCGGGCTGGATACATAGCGGGCCCTCCTCTGTACAGAGGCAGGGGCAAGCAGAAGGGCCTGGCGTGAACTTCTCCCCGATGGCATAGACGAAGCCGCTCTCGTCCACGCAGCCTTTCCCACGGTAGTCCGGATAAGCATACTCCTCTGGAGGCTCGGGAGTGACACTCGCAACAGATGCTGGGAGAGACGCATCTTCAGCCACCTGAGGTTCCTCGGGAACAGCATCCCTTTGCTCTTGCACTTGAATGCTCCCAGATTTACTGCTTGTTCCCTGGCTGTTCCAAGCTTGCTTTTGCTTAGTCCATGACTCCTTGTTCGAGTAGTTCCTGTTTCCTTTGCTCTTCCAGTCCCTGCTACCATCCTCCCTCCCGCTCCTGCCAATTTCATTCATTTTCCCTGGGCCTGTCTGGCTGTCCCTTGTAGACGTGTGATCCCTCTTTTCCTGGCTCGCCTTTATCTCCTGTTTGTCTTGAGCCTTGGCCAGTTTTTGTACGGGTATGGTGGAGCTACAGAGGGCAACCATGAGGCAGCAGGTTACCAGGAGAGAACTAGAGAGAGCTCCAATTGCCATTGCAGTAGAGCTGGGCATCACCTACTGCATCCCACAGGGGACACTGCACTCACATCAGAGGGAAGCGCTTCACAGATCCACAGTCCCTAGGAAAAGAAGGATTAGGAATACTTCAGCTTCTGCACTTCTTCCCCCACCACCACCCCCGCCTCACCTCCACCGATGCAACATCTCAAACAATATACAACCTGCCTCGCCAGTTTATGCAAAAGGCGAACAACAGCCTGGTGCTGCATCCCTCCTCCTCCTCCCCCGCTCGGCCAAGTCTTATAAATAGCAGAGCTCCGGACACGGACCGGGCGTCTTGGGCTCCAAGAGAGCAGCACACAGAACTCCGGAGAGTCGGCGTTTGCAAGGGCAGGTACAAGCAAAAACCAGAGCATTGGTGTTTTTGTCTTTTTTTCCTTTCAAATGGCAACATGTGAGAGGACGCACGCTCAATGAATTAAAGGGGGCTCCCCAAACCCCAGCAGCGTCCAGAACACAAACTACCCCGTTGAGTACTATTCCCTGACCGCACGCACAATTATTTTAACCTCTTACTCAGTCTGAAGTATGCTCGTTTGGGTTTTGTTTCAATACCTACCAGTGAGCACATTTATATCACAGACAACTAAACCCAAGCATACTAGGGCGAGTAGAGACAAACTACCTCCCGCTCCAACTACCCAAACCAGCACACACCACCTCTCCCTCCCCTGTGTTCGAAATGCAAGGCAGAGCCGCTCCGAGTTTCCGCAGCTGAGGCTCATTTAACCCACATCCTCCAGGAGTTCGGCAGCGCTCCCGACTCCTCTCCTTGAAACACTAAACGCCAAATCGGAAAAAAAACCCAAACAAAAATACATACACTAGTCCGGTCACGACAAGGAATGCCGTTCCAGCCTGCCGACACGACCCAACCTCCGCGGTACCGCTCCCCAAAGCCATTTAAAAGCCTCCCTCCCCGCCCGCCCG
>WEKX01011990.1:107884-124145 GCA_013390025.1 Pitta sordida
GGTCAGTTACGCAGATAACTGCTGAAACACTGTCGGGACAGAAACACGAAAGAAAAGCTAGAGGTGCTTTTGTTCAGAATCTGAGCAAGTGCTGCAAAGGCAAATGTTTATTTATGTAGTTAGTTATTTTTAAGCGGCGTTAGATGACATACCAGTATGTATAATCCTCTGAGTTCAGCTTTACGGATGTTCTAGAGCTGTCCTAGCAGCACCAACCCCCTGCCACAGTTGCTCTTCAGCAGCTGGCTGTCCCCTACTTGTGACTAGGGCTGGATTTCCCAATGTACTTGGCACTACAAGTGAAATTTCTAAGTTAGGTAAAATTTTCAGGTTGCTTTTTATTTTTTTTTTCCATTAAAATGGTAGCGCTGCAATGTCAGTACTCAGGACACCAGTCAAAATCTGCTGGATACTAATGTTTCACTGTTAAGTACCTTCATGAGAGCCTGTTATTTGTGAAAACCCAGACGCTTAAATTCCTCTACAGGATGATGCAGGTGCTCTTTTGGCTGCTGGGTTGTTGATATTAAAAACTGAGTCCTATCTGGTTTTAAAAAAATATTTCTATTTATACTACATATCTCATATCTCATAGTCACGTTCACCAGCTAAAAAATGCTCATATCTCATAGTCACGTTCACCAGCTAAAAAATGCTTTAATTATCTGAAACTTCAAAATACAAGACTAAAGTTTTGAAGGATGTGAGGAAGTAAATTTTTTCCATAAGTTGCACTAAAAAAATGAAATTCTATATTGCTATGGAGTTGCTAGACAAAGTCTTAAGGAGTTAAGTTAGACTTTTTTCTCGTTACCTGATTAGTAATCATTAAGGAGTACTTGCCTTCAAATTATTATCTCATTGCCTCTGAATAAAGAATTGAATCTTTGCCTTGTCTAAACCCAACAGTTTTATACCTTACATAGCTTAAACCCTGACATGGGGTGAGCAACCAGCACACTGCATCGTCAGTTCTAGAACAGCTTTGAGTTCACAAGCCTGTGAGCTTTCCTGTTAAGCAGCAGCTTCTTGTGGCTAGAGCAAGGCAAAGGGAAAATAGGTGCCTTGGGAAGGCAATGCTATGTCTGTGATAAAGAGCAGAGAGAAGCCAATTTATGGTTCTGACATTTTGATGTGTTCCCAAGTGAAACTTTGGTGTGAAATCTGAGATCTTCAGTATCCAGGACTCTCTTTGTAGGAGCTCTGCCTCTCCCACCACAAGTTACGCGGCACACAGATCACATATGGCTGAAGGTTCAAGGTACTGCTCTGTAACAAGAAGGGCGAAGCCTCAGAGCACTTTTGTACCAACAAACTGCAGCTCATCCTAGCCTGCTCGGCAAAGTAAGAAGTAAATAGCTTCACTTATATTTCTAAAAGGTTTTCCATTGGACTTCAGATTGTGTTTATTTAGATTCATAGGTATATAAAGTGGTGCATTGTACCTGATGTTAGATCCTTCCAGAACTGACACCTGGCCAACTTCATTAATATCATAGTATCAGATTGAAATATATTGGAGTTCAAATAGTCAAAAAGCAGAGAGGTAGAAAATTTTGGTGTTTTCTTCAGTGTGAGTTCTGAGCTAGAGGCAGAGAGAATAATGAAAAACTGTTATCTGAAGGCAGTTCCTAAAAATATTTTTAATGAGAATTATATGCTTCTGGAATAACATGTAAGAGCCTGCAGACTGAAGTCAGCCAGGACAAACATGGCATAAAAACACAGCTCCAAGTTTCCCCATGCTGCTCTCCCCCTAGTCAACGACAGCAAGGACAGCTGTATGCCTGGATGCGAATGACATTCTGCATCTTGCTCAAGATTCTTTCCCTTCTGCTGGGTCTTGTCCACATCATGAGAACTTTGTATTAGGTAAATAAGAGCTGTTGTGTACACAAGAGAATCTACACTTTTTGCTTATTATACACCATTTTTGCTCATTATATACCATTTTTAGCTTATTTTTACTAGCAATTGGGCTAATTTTACTAGGAAGCAGTTGAATGGAAACCAAAAAGAAACTTGGTAGCTGAAACAAAAATGGTTCTCATGAGGAATAACTTGAGTTGGTGTGGTGACAATCTCTTTTAGACCAGACTCAAGACAGTGAGAGTGGACATCCATGTTAAAGAGAGCTGCCTTTTAGCGAGAAATAATTAAACATCTACTCAATAAGATTAGGGGGACTGAAATTTTGTTTAATATTTTTTAAGAGTGATCTTGGTGTGAACAGCAAGAGCTCAAATGCTTTTACCAAGTTAAAAGTAACTGTCTGACTGATTAATTACAGCATGAACTCAAAACCTCACAGCTAAGCAGACGCTTAATCTGGACATCCAAGTGCACTGAAGACAACGACTTTTAGCCTGACACATGGATAAAGGGAGTTCTGGGATATGCACATACTTGCCCTGGTGTAGGCACACATCACCCACATGCCAGGGAATTGCCTAACACACATATTTGCCACGGCCTCTCATGCAGGGATCATGCCACATCTTTCCCACTTTATTAAAGGAGTCCCCTGGCTTTAGTGAGAAGACAGGGAGACAAAAGAGGTGGAAGCTCCATGGGGCCCTGCAAAGCTGGGCAGGGCAAGGGGAACAGAAGAGGAGCCCAGAGTACTTGCCTTTGGTGACAGTGTCAACAGAACCCATGGAGAGGACAGGATGTGCTTGAGGGGAGCAGTGCTGCAGGAGGCGTGTGCTGCGTGTGACTAAGTTGGTGCAGCAGCTCTGAAACTCTGGAAGGTGAAAGGGGAGAAAATGTCCCCAAAGAATGACTCTTCTAGGGAAAGGGACAGTTGTGGCTTTTTATTTTGCTTCGTTTCATTATTCCTCCTGAGAGGAAGAGAGTTGTTATATGAAAGGCATTTTTTATTGTGGCGCTAAAGTGGCAGTTGTTCAGGCAGGTACACATCACAGCCTTTGAAAGGTAGCAATTTGTGCAACAGTATTAGTCCAGCCATATAAAATAAAGCCTTCAAATAGCAGTCAGTCTGAAGACAGAGAGCGACAAGGCTGAAGTACGTATTACTCTAACAAATCACGTGTATTTGAAAAGCTAAATTATAAATAAACAGTTTATACAACTCTTAAAGAAAAAAAAAAAGAAAAGCTGGGGGAAGAGTATGGAAGGGAGGAGACGTGCACTGGTCAGACCACATCTTGAGTACTGTGTCCAGTTCTGGTCTCCCCAGTTTAAGAAGGATGTTGAGCTGCTTGAGAGGGTCCAGAGAAGGGTGACAAGGATGATGAAAGGATTGGAGAGCAAGCCCTATGGAGAGCGACTGCAGGGACTGGGGTTGTTCAGCCTGGAGAAGNTTATTTTGCTTCGTTTCATTATTCCTCCTGAGAGGAAGAGAGTTGTTATATGAAAGGCATTTTTTATTGTGGCGCTAAAGTGGCAGTTGTTCAGGCAGGTACACATCACAGCCTTTGAAAGGTAGCAATTTGTGCAACAGTATTAGTCCAGCCATATAAAATAAAGCCTTCAAATAGCAGTCAGTCTGAAGACAGAGAGCGACAAGGCTGAAGTACGTATTACTCTAACAAATCATGTGTACTTGAAAAGCTAAATTATAAATAAACAGTTTATACAACTCTTAAAGAAAAAAAAAAGAAAAGCAAACTTCCATAACTATTTTTAAACCAGGTTAGCTTTCATATTTTAATTTTTTTATTTCTTCTGTTTTCTTTATTCTACTTCTCAAAGGATACTGAAGATGTTTTACAGTTCTTTCTTTTTTAACTTGTCTGATGTCTCTTTAGTTGACTGACAAGTATTGAAGAAGTATTACACAGTATTACACAAGCTGTACAATTGCGTCTTCATTAATTGTTTTTAAATTATTTAGGTTTTCACAAATACTGATGTTACAATATTTTTTCTACTTTGCATGCATTAAATCAAAACTTAAAAACCCCTGTCATTTAGAGTTTAGGATCTTCAGTATAAGGATTCTCTTTACACCTATGTAAATCACAGTTTGCATGCTGACAAGTAAATAATGAGTTTTTGTTTAAGTTTTGCTTTTTGCTTTTAATACCAAAAAGATTTTTGTAGACCAAGGGGAGATTTGAACTTTACAAGTCATAAGTTTGTGGTACATCTTTTAAAAAAGATGTTTGCTGCTACTGATTGGTGTTCTAAGAACGCTCTTGTTTAACTTATGATTTGTCTATTATTAAACAAAATATAAATATGATGTTTTGTTGATTTTTACTGGGTTGGAGTTAATATTCTTCACATTAGCTGATATGGGACCATGTTTTGGATTTATGCTGAAAACAGTGTNACCATGGGTTTTATCACTTTTACTCTTCCAATTCTTTTCCTCATCCCACCAGGGAGAAGTGAACAAGTGACTGGAGTTGAGCTGACATTGGGGGGTAAACCATGACAAGTAGAAATAAAATAATTTTAATGCAAAATATCCTAATTAAAGGTATCCATAATGAGGTTTGTTTCAAAACATTGGTAAGAAGACTGAGTTTGTTAAAACATACTCTTTGACAAGATCAATTTCTTTGTCCTACAAGCTCTGTGGAGACTCTAATAGACACATTTCACCACAGTAACTGTTCCCTTCTAGTTCCATGAAAGAGAGAGAGAAGTACAGTTTGCCTTTATATATGTGAGATGTCTGCAATTTCAACCACTTATAATCAATTTTATATTCTTACATGCCTGTTGCATCTCCAATGNAGTTTTCATTATAGCTGAGCAGTGTTTCACAGAGCCAACACCTTTTCTGGGCCTCACCCCAGCCCACCCCACCCATGGGGTGGGGAGGGGACACAATTGGGTTAGCTGATCCCAGCTGACCCAAGGAATATTCTGTTCCATATGGCATCATGCTCCACATGTAAAGCTGGGGGAAGAATAAGGAAGGGAGGAGACGTGCACTGGTCAGANGGATCTTTTGCCAATATAAACTTCCAAAAAAATTTGTTACCATCTTAATCATAACACTTAACTAGTATTGAAAATTGCATAGTGAAACCTTTGAAGAATGAGGGGGATTCAATTCAGGATCTGTGCATATGGGCTCACTCAGAGAAAAAAATAATTTTCTATTCACAATGCAGTATTTTGTGCTTGTAATTACAGGACATGAGAGACATTCATAAATGAATTTTCATGTCCCTATTTTCACTACAATTTCAATAGCCTGGGGAAAATGGATGATAATCATAACTCACAAGGTTTTTTGATATTTGTGCCTTTTTGCTCAAAAAGAGGTAAAAAAACATTTTTTCATGTACATACGTATGGACATGCCCAAAATAACAGGAAATATTTAAATACATAATCTTTCGTATAAGCAAGTCTTAGTTCTTCACTTTTGCAAAGCTGAAGGGATCATTGCCAATATTTTTAGTTTTTTACATTGTCATTGTGATGGAAAAGTGAACAAAGTATTTCTTTAGCTTGTGTTTAGCTGTCTTCATATAGAATCTGAAATTCAGTTGAAAGTACAGATCAAAATTATTTTTTGTTTTATTATTATTTTATTTTAACATTTGTAATTGTATGCATATGTATTATATATGTACAATATTTAAGTTTCTCAGTTTACAGTAAAGTTCTTCAATAAAGGCAATATCAGAGATCACAAAGTTTATTTAGAAAAAAATTGGCTCCTGTGTTGGTCCACATTTCCAGTTACTAGATGTCATCCTTCCAGTACTCTTTTTAATACTACTGGAGGAAAAACAGCTCTTGTATTGGGTCTGTCTGAGCCCACAGCAGTCCTCGCAATGCTGTGCCTTGGAAGGGTGTTGATAACACACAAGCTGGGCCCACTGCCCCTTCCCCCTAACTGAGGATGAGATTCTGGGAGGGTACACGAGCAGGCCAGCTGACCCAGACTGACCAAAGGGATATTCCATACCATATGACGTCAGTTCAGATATAAAAGCAGAGGAAGGGAGCAAGGACGGGGGGCATTAATTGTTCTTCCCGAGACGCGTAGGGCCCTACTTCCCTGGATGTGGACACTTCTGCGGATGGGGAAGTAGAGATTAGTTCTTTTGCTTTGCTTCTGCGTGGGCTTTTGCTTTGCTTCATTTGTGTTATATTAAACTGCCTTATTCCAAACCACTCTTGGTATATAATCTTATTGTTGGGACTGGGCGACCATTCACAGAATCACAGAATCAGTAAGGTTGGAAAAGACCATAGAAATCATCGAGTCCAACCTATCACCTATTACCTAACCTAGCCAAACCTGTTACCTAACCTGTTGCCATCCTGCGACCAACACACTGTCCTACCTATAACACACTACCCTAATATCTAGGTCATGCCACCAAGTGCTTCATCCAACCTTTTCTTAAAGACCTCTAGGGACGGTGACTCCACCACCTCCTTGGGCAGCCCCTTCCACTGAGAGATCACCCTCTCTGTGAAAAAGTTCCTTCTAATGTCAAGTCTAAATCTACCCTGACACAGTTTAAGATGTGTTCTCTTGTTCTGTCATTTGTAGCCAGAGTGAAAAGACTGACACCCAGCTGGCTACACCTCCCTTTCAGGTAGTTGTAGAGAGCATCCAGCCAGGGTAAAACCCGTTACAGCTCCCTAAAGCCAAAATGCCACAGGATTTCTTGACTTTTATTCTATTAAACATTGACCTAAACTTAATTAATAAATGGAATTAAAGAAAAAAATCCTTATGTACCTTACAGGAAGATATTATGCTTGGGAGTTGGACTAGATGATCCTGTGGGTCCCTTCCATGTCAGAATAACCTGTGAACCTGTGAATTGTACTGTTTAGTATTTGTTTTCCTTTAAATTATTTGAAAAACAATGTAGATTGCTTTCTGAACTATGTGTGTATATGAAAACAAATTGTTTTAAGGAACACAGTTCTAATTCCAATAGTCTGTTATTAGTGTAGAGTAAAAACGTTTATTATATGCTTGGTAATTATAGACTCTTGTCTTCTACAAAGTCCTTTAAAAACAATGAAATTAAATTTGCTTAGTCAGGAACTGGAAAGGTAAGGAATTCACAATAGCTTTCCATCGTTTACAGAATTAGAGTGTAACCCCCAGGCACTCAATCCTATAATATACTAAAAGAACCCCCTAACAAAAACCAATGATCTGCAGACTTAAAGAACCTTTTAAAGGATATTTTCCAAAACTTACTAAGGATAAACCTCTAGACACAAAGCCTTTAAAAATATGCTTTTCAGAACACATCTTCAAACTTTTCCCATTCTTCGCCTTCTTTTTCTCTTATTATTGATATTCAGTTTGTAAACATTGAAGCTTTTGCAATGATATTTCATGCATAATGCATATGTATCTGAACCTTGGAGCCCTCTTTACTTTTTTCAACCTACTGTCTAAGTTGAGCCAAACTTGACAAAGGAATTGAGTTCTGAAAGTTTCACAAAAGGAGGTGGATTGATAGAGCAAAAGCAGGCTTACATTGGTTGTCCTTGAAGATGGGCTGTATCCCACCAGTGACTCTGCAGTAGATGGTACCCATATAGGTGCCCAGGCTGCACTAGGTGTGTGGAGTGAGCAGATTTAAAGACACTAATCTATCCTGCTAATTATGGTGTTCAAATGCTTTTCCTTTCCTGTCATTCCCTTTCCCTATGTTACTGTAGAAGTCCTTATGTCCCTTAATAGGTGCCTGTGGTACGGTAGCAGGTAAACGATGGATTATTTTGCCTTCTTAAATTAAAGGCCCAGTGAGATCCTTAAAATAATTCATATACATTTGATACTGTCATCATTTTAAATACTGGGCAAATTATGATTTGTGACATATTGAAAGTTTCATGAATTACAGATTCCCAAGTGTTCTGTCTTTAGCTCTAATTACTGGAGATGATTACATTCGGGACCTTCTGCAATCTCAGAGGCCGGTGATACAGTTTTCACTCTAATGAAAATAGTTACATGGCTCACAAATCATGATTTAGGCTTCAAGCTGTCAGAGCAGAGCAAAAATATCAGAGTATACATTCTTTGGGCTAGAACTTGAGTTGGGAAACAGGCAAATGGATTATTTTGCTGTTTGCACACAGAACCAGCACACTCCAGATGCAACTGAGTGCCCCTGTGCAGGCACTGCACAAATTGGCTGGTATCCCTAGAACTGCACATCCTTCAGGGACCAGGAAAGAAGGGAAAGGAGAGCAGAAATAGATGGCCTGAGGTCATACAGCAGGTCAGTAACTGGACTGAGAAGTTTATGTAAACCTCCTGATTTTTCTCTCACCTCTTTTCAATTCACCATTTACTAGTACAGATTGACTCTGTTCTCTAGTAGAATATTGACTTCACTGCTGCATAACTGGCATACAATGTCCCTTATACACGTACAAAAAGTTAGGTGCTTATTTGTGCAAAGCACTTGGAGCCTTGTTCACTTGTTACCACCTGGGCTTGATGTACTGATGTCCTTAGATCGACAGTAGCAAGCAGGGTACTCAAGAACATGAGTTTAACATGAGGTTAAACTCAAGCACAAGGTTTAACATGAAAGAAATAGAGGTATTCTGTAACTGCAGTAATGAAGGCAAACTGGTCATGGTGATTGAGTTTACTATTTGTTGGAAGTACATAACATGTAACAGCTCAATCTCCCTTGCTATAAGTTTTCACTCTCTGCCACCTGAGAACACTTAGCCCCCCTCTAGTTCTGCCTTCCATAATCATCAGGCTACTGGCAATTAATGTGTCACTTAATACCTTTCCGCTTTTGACATATGAAATACTTTCTTGGAGAAGAGGCCAAGACTCAGTCATCAAGGCAAACAATTTCAAAAGGAAAAAATAAGCAAACCTCATCTAACACTGGTCTACAGCTTTGCTGAGGACTTAGAAAGATATTGGATTTGATATGTGATCTTAGAGGTCTTTTCCAAGCTTAATGGTTCTATAATTTTATGTATTTTTTCTAAGAGTTCTATGAATCCTAACCCTAATCAGAAAGTATTCTATAAACATGGCCCAAATAAATTTTCATGTGAAAAAGGCCTTGTGCTCTAAGGTGTCAGTCCCTACTTATGCAAAGCTTGTTATTCTATTTGGCTTTAGAATATAAGCCATAGACGAAGAAGTGAAAAAAACCTCTGGGAAAAAAAAAAAGAAATTGCATCTTGCTTTAGGGGTAAAATGGTTGTTTGAGACATATAAGGATATTGAACTGAATCAACCATAAATTGGTTTGCCTGAATCCCTGTCTTCAAATCCTCTTGCCTTCAAAGGATTTAAAAATCCTTCTTTGCACCATTATTAAAATTAATGTGGATTTAAAATGATTACTGATTCCTAAAGTAGATTCAGACTGCTGAACCAATGCCGCAATTTCATATACAGCTATACCTCAGCTTCTGCCTGAGAGCAGCAGCAGCAGTAGAGAAGAAAAGGAAGATCAATGTATCTGGTACCTTCAAGACTTCAGACTTGTCTTGCTAGACTTTTCCACAATCCTAGCTAGCCAAGCAAATAGCTACAGTAGCAAGAGGCCTGTTTGTCAAAGGTCCTCAGCCTACTGCAGGGGCTGGGGAGCCTGCTCTAAAAATCATATAATCAGAGATGGCCTGGTTTGGAAGGGACCGTAAAGATAATTTAATTTGAATCCCACTGCTGTAGGCAGAGATACCTGTAATGGAGAAAAGAAAAGAATCAAATATCACAGCTTTCTTTTCTTTTATTTCATTTAGGCTAAAAATAATTTTGCATCCCAATATTTGCCAACAGGCTCAAAATTCCACATAAAATTATTTAAAAAAATTTTTTGCTGAGTAGTAGCTTAAATGATATGTCAATTTTATAAGTACTCTAGGTGTATAACTCCAGACATGACAGAAAAAACAAGTTGTAAATAGCAGAAAGCGATATTTCACAAATATGTCCATATCCCTCTTGAGCACATGAAAATAATGTGGGAATTTATATTAGACTATAAATAAATAAATATCCAGGACTTCTGAAATTTAGCCCCTAGCATGCCTTATAAACTGCCCTGGTTTTTAACTTGGTTTCTAACCACAGTCCATCCTCTGTCATTGTTTTCTCCAAAATAGCTATATGCTGAGAAAGTAACCTAGGTTTTGACATTGAAATGAGCTTTTTTCACTAGCTGTTTGATTTCTGAAATTTAGCCAATTACAATTCTTTTTGCCTTGTGTCATCTTGTGCCTTCCTTTATTTACAAGGCTTCACTTAAATTTCTTCTTCCCCAAAAATTAAAGAATAGGTGTTTATGTGCGTATTTAAAATGTTATTTGTACTAATGAATTATAGATCTTTTATTAAAAAAACTGAATTTTGTTTTACACCAGTAACTTCTACATAAAGATCAATCAAAGAATTGGGCATCTGAGTTATTCCCTAGTGCGGAAGCTATCATACCATTCATATTATGCCTTATATTCTATTTGAGTTTAATTTTCTTCCTGTGTCTGTTGGAAAATCAACCACTTACAATTGTGAGGTGTTTGATACTTTTTTGTGGGGTTTTTTTGGTGGGGTTTTTCTTTGTTGGTTGTTTTTAGTTGGTTGTTTTTTAAAATAAAGGAGAGTAACAATTGATATGAATTGTAGGCACAGTAGATGACCTTGCCATTATTCCATCAAACCCTGAGTCGGGCCTTTGGAGACATCCTTACATAGCGGCTTGCAACCACCCTAAGCAGTTATATTTCTACCTGTAAATTAAATGTCTTTAAAAAGTCTTATTTTATCCTGAGGCTGAAATTCAGTTCCAGTAAATTTTGATCTACAGAGACATCTATTTCCCATTGAAGTTGATGAGAGCTGCAGGTGACCAGTGCCTCTATAGCTCAGACCCCTAGGCTGGATTTCTCCCAGAGTACGAATATGTTATTAATAAGAGCTAGCTATCTTTAGCTAAAAGCCTGGTGAAAAACACTTTTGTGCTTTTCACAGAAGTGAGATGGTTGATTATGGCACAAACTTCCAGCTCTTCTTCTCAAAAGTTTTTGCCTGAATTTATTTTAAAATTAATTTTTTTTTTCCAAGAGAAGCCTTAAGTAAGAAGTAAATATAAGAACAAGCTCTTAGAAATTTTCTACTTTTTCAATTAAACAGAACTGAATGAGATAAAGGAAAAAAACCCACAATAATCAACCTTCTTTAATGCTTTTTTTCTCGGTTGGGATTATTTTTTCTTTAGAAGAATAGAGGTTATACATGGTTTTGGAAAAAGAAAATATCAAGCACACCTGAGGTTTTAAACAAACAGTTCCTTCTGTTAAACAAATCCATGGTGAATTTTAGATGGAAGAAAAATCCCTGAAGCAGACGCAAAAAATCCAGTAGTAGTTCACCTGCTCTGTATCTAGGCTCTTACTTTGGTACCAATGGGATTTCTTTGATAGGTTGACTCAGGCTTTTGATAGAATAAAGATTTAGTGAGAATATGTTCGTAGCTTCCTTTCAAATCATCTTTGCTGCCTTAGTTAATAAGTTTGGTTTCCGGGTTTGGTGCTTACATTGCTTTTTAGAGCCTGCATTGCATTGATCACAACTGTAATTTAATTTCTGTGCTATTTTGTGCTGCAGTGCTCAGATTATCCAGAAAAAGCTACTTTGTTTTGATGCATGCTTGACAGAAATTAATTTCCCAGATTAAAATTAAAGAATAACTTTTTACCCTTATTCTTAGCAGTTCAAGATCGCTGAACACACCTGAAGATAAAAAAGGATGTGTGGATATACAGTTGGCCCTCTTCCACTTCTCTCCCCCCATATTGCGGCTTCACAACTTAGTGGCATGATTTTTGAGGAATGAAGGAGGCTCCTTGTCGCAACTGCGCATGCGCAACCTGGCACACATGAATATTCAAATAGGCAGTCATGAATATGCAAATCAACCCGCACAGCCACCGGGGTGGTGGTTCCCTGGCCCCCGGCCTGGCTGGGGTCAGCATTGGCTCTCCAGATCCCGGCCCAGCCAGGGGCGGTGGCAGCTCCCCTGCTCCTGGGCGGGGCGGGCGCGGCGGTGGCCCTGCTCCAGGCACAGCCAGGCACCTGCCCCACTCCAAGAGAGGAGGCTTTGTGCAGTTATGAAGGATTTACACACTCTCAGGTTAGACATGGTGTTGGAGACTTTCTCAAATGACTCTCCAAGACGTACTCATCTACCCCAAGTATGGAGAGACCATGTCTACCCACCTGGAGAGACACTGGGACAGCGGTACAGGTAGCTCCTCTGCACCAGTGTTCCTAGCCAAGTGGAAAAGGGGTTTTTCCTTGCCTAGGATGGCTGTGGGCACTGGGAAACACTGACACAAACACCGACACACAACAGGGCAGTGCCAAAACAGCCCCGAAGTGCCATCAGAGCGTGTAAGGGTGCAGGGGAAATTTGAACATTAATGAGGTGCCAATCAACCTGGAATCAAACTGCGGGCATTGCGCAGAGGGGGGCAGACCCACACTACCGTGTTATGGGAGACCTGACTGTATATGTTACTCTTTTTACTTGCCAGCTGGCAGCTGGATAGTCAAGGGCTCTTGAATTATTAGAAATGTTTTCTTATTTGGTTGTTGAACTATGGCAAATGGGTCCCCCAATTCTTCTTCAACTTAAACAAAGGTTTCAGTTGGTGATTCAGGAATAAACCTGCTTCAGATAATCCATTAAGTTCTTATCTAGAGTAGAATTGAATGTTGTGCTGGTGTCATGATGAACCCTCAGTCCCCAGGGTTAATTGATACAATTGCTGAAAAGGACTGTCAAAGCCAAACAATCAACTATATCAAGCCTCCAGGAACCTGATGACAAGCCTCAGGTCAAATCTCTCAGTGCAGGTATATGCCATATTTTGTCCTCTTCATTGTTGCTGCATCAGGGAGGGGAAGAAGTAATAATGCTGGAAAGGTGGAGAGCTTTGCCCAGCTTCCTGGAGCATCACAACTTGGGTTTTTCATATTCAGAATAGAACTAGCATGAAAAAATAATTAATTATTTTCCCTCTAGTCATTTAAGAAGAATTTGGAAAATAGACCTGAAAATGTCACCCCAGAACTGCATATATTAAACATTAAACCAAAAACAAACCCTATGAAAACCAAAACAAAAAATCATTTTCCTTCCTCTGTTGTTTTCTTTCTTCACACAATAAAGCCTTACTGGATAGGAAAATAAAAGATGTCCCAACTCAGTCTGTAGAATTGCTCTGGCAATGTAGCAAGAAGCCTGCCTGGGAGAAAGGCAAGGAAGCGAGAAAGTGGTAGGGGCCGATGGGCAGGTTTCACTGGGAGCGTTGGAATTTCATCATCCTCACACTATGTCTGAAAAACCTCTTGACTTTTGACAGGTATGTAAATGCAGATAAAAGTACAGTTAGAAAGTTTACTGCCCTAGTCCAATCTTCTGGTTTACTGTCTCTGTTAACAGTTTTGTTTAAAATCATCACACTATGAAGGGTAAAATATGAACGGATGTGTTCAGGAGGGAGAATACATTTGAGAAAGATTTCTGCTGTGTTTCTGGATTGCTGACATGTAAAAAGTAAAGTGATTTGGTATTCTTTTTAAGGATTCATATTAAATTTATTTGATGGTGAAGGGCTGCATGACATTCCAGAATATCTGATTTTCATTCTCAAAAGCTACGCTCCAGTAGCACTCTCAGTGCTGCATTTTCATTTTGTCCAGACCTGCATCTATGATTTATAGATGTGAACATATCTCTCCATATCAAGGAATATTTACTTAAGTGTGGAGAAAGAAATACATGAATCGAAGATCACCTGATGGGACTGATTCACTAGAAACTTGTAAGGGCAGTAAAGAATAAACATGAAGATTTCCTGCATGCTATGCAATTGCCCCAGTCCTCAAGTAACAGTTATTCTACTGCCGCCCAAATACGTTTTGATGAAAATCCCAGTGAAGCAGCTACACTTCCATGACTGCATTCAGTCTGACTCAATCAATCAGAACTATTTGACAGAAACGTCTCGTTAAAATGTCTCCATCCAGCAGAGTGCAGAAGTCTATTGTAAGGCTTTCATTTGGAGCAGAAAAGAATCTCTTCAGTTTCTTTCTTTCACATCTAGCTCAAGATAGACCTTTTCTTCTTCACTGCTCTTCTTTAACTTAGTTACAATATTCATTTTATTCAGCTGCTTTGCCAGATTTATTCCTCTGTGTGTGTAAAGTGAAGTAAGAATATAATTAATCTTCCACCTTTTATGCCATACACCCTTCTCCTGCACACTATTCAAGATGCAGGTACGACACAAAAGTGCATGTATGTTCCTGGTACTGGCTCTTAACAGTATGACCTAGTGTATTCAATTCCTTGATTCCTCTCTCTGGAGAGTAAAATATTTCCGTTTTGCGAAGGGAATAGAAACCTAGGCATCTTTTTGAAACAAACCACATCAGAAGTTTGTGAAGGAAATGAGGCCATAACAGAAACTAAATGAATTTCTTATATCTGTTCACTATGAAAGAATTTTTCTTTACAGGGGTGCATCAGAGGTTGTATCTGAAACACATCTTTGTTTCAGAACAAGGTTGGTATAAAGTACAGGAACCATTTCTCAGGATTCAGCCAAGAATTCCAGCCTAATACTCAACTTTAGCAGAAATGTGCAGTTTCTCGCATCAGCTTTCATATCAGAAGACTGTAATGTGAACTCTAAGGGTTTCATGGGGTCCCAGAGAGAGCACTTGCCAGAAAAGCCTGACATAATGTGAAAATCTCTAGAAGAAAATCTGACTAGTGTACTGGCTAAAACGGTACTGAAGAATGAAAATAGTAGGCATATAAGGAAGTAATTTACTATGAGAGAGTCAAGCAGGATATTTATGCCTCACAAGTATGTTGGCATTGTTTGAGGAAATTGAGAAGGGTGTAGATGAATGTGATCCACCTGATAACACTAATCTGGTGGGGAGAATTCTTTTAAGTCTTTCCCAAAAGACTTTAACCGACATTGGTAAAAGGGAAGGCATTCTTAAACACATAATGAACTGAAGCATAGAGGGCAAAAAAAGGCAGGAATAAAGCATTAGTTTTCACATTGGTAAAAAAATGGATATTTGTTCTAGGGACTGTTCACTCTACTGTGTCCAGAAATGATCTAGTAAAGGGATTGG
This sequence comes from Pitta sordida, assembly GCA_013390025.1. NCBI lineage: Eukaryota > Metazoa > Chordata > Aves > Passeriformes > Pittidae > Pitta > Pitta sordida. Next base: position 122,994 of record WEKX01011990.1, read on the forward strand.
ATAGGGAGAAGGTAGTCTGAAGGGTAAAAACAGAAGCTGATTGAAAGAAGACAGTGCAGCCGATGTCTTCTAAAGAAAATGATGACCAATAAAATAGATGAAAATCTGTATTAGTAATGCTAAGTAAATCATGAGAGGAAAAAAATTAAATTCCTGCTGGTCCCTAATGATGAGCTCTAAAGTACCTGCTACTACTCAGGAAAGAGATTTTGGAGTTATAACCCATAAAGCTAAGATAATATCAGCTTGATGCTAATCAAGAGGGACTAGGATGTTAGGCATTCTTTTGAAAAGTATAGAAATTGCCATACCTGCAGTTTTGATTCCGATAATCTCCTAAAGAATACAGTTGGCTGAGGAATCACAGAATCACAGAATTAGTAAGGTGGGAAAAGACCATAGAGGTCATCGAGTCCAACCTATCACCTGTTACCTAACTTACCCTGTTACCTAACCTGTTGTCATCCTGCGACCAACACACCATCCTACCAATAAAACACTATCCTCTTATCTAGGTCCTGCTGCTCAGTACATCATCCAAGCTATTCTTAAATACCTCCAGGGACAGTGACTCCACCACCTCCTTGGGCAACCCATTCCACTGAGAGATCACCCTCTCTGTGAAAAAGTTCCTCCTAATGTCCAGCCAAATCTCCCCTGATACAGTTTAAGACTGTGTCCTCTCATCCTGTCAATGGTAGCTGGAGAGAAGAGACCGACTCCCACCTGGCTACAACTCCCTTTCAGGCAGTTGTAGGGAGCGATAAGGTCTCCCCTCAGCCTCCTCTTCTCCAGACTGAACAACCTCAGCTCTCTCAGTTGTTCCTCATAGGGCTTATGTTCCAGCCGTTCACTGTCCTCCTTGCCCATCCCTGGACATGTCCAGAGGGTCAAAGGTTATTCTGAGTTGGAAAGGACAGGATCATCTAGTCCAACTCCTCACCAACCAGACCAACTAGACCATGTCACTGAGCTCCTCGTTGAGTCTTCTCTTAAACACCTCCAGGGATGGCGACTCCACCACCTCCCTGGGCAGACCATTACAATGAGAGATCACTCTCTCTGTGAAAAACCACTTCCTAACATTCAGTCTAAACCTCCCCGGAAGTAGCTTAAGGCCATGTCTTCTCATTCTGGGGTCGTCAGCCTGAG
>WEKX01011990.1:124579-140501 GCA_013390025.1 Pitta sordida
CATCTTTCCTACCCTTCTTGTGGATGGGTGTCACATTAGACAATTTCCAGTCTTGTGGTACATCATCAGTAAGCCAGGACTGTTGGTAAATTATGGAGAGTGGCTTAGTGAGTTCATCTGCTAGTTCTTTCATCACCCTCAGATGGTTTCCATCTGGTCCCATGGACTTACGAGAATCCAAGCCACAGGGACAGCCTGTTTCTGTGCCTTCAAGAGTTCATTCTTGAAGTATACCCAGCTCTCCTGGACCCCCTTGTTATTAAGGGCTGTCTACCAAGGAACTTTCCTAATCAGTTCCTCGAATAAACCAAAATTTCCCAGACGGAAATCCGACTTGAATGGTTTGCTGTCCTCCCTCCTTATTTCACTGTTTATTGAAAACTTAATAATTTCATGATCATTACCTCGCAGACAACATCTGACTACCACATCACCCACAAGATCTTCCTTATTAGTGAACATGACTAATTGCAATAAGAAACATTCTTCTATACACTCTATGAACCTTCTGGACTGCCTCCTTTCTGCTGTGTTAAAGTCCCAGCAAATATCTGGGAGATTGAAGTCACCTACAAGAATTAGGGAGGGTGATCTTGAGATGTCCTCCAGTTGTTTGTACAACAATTGATCAACATCGTAATCCTGATTGGGTGGTCTGTATTATACTCCAGTCACAAGTTGATATTGCTGGTTAATCCTGTGATCTCAACCCATAGGCTCTCAACCGTATTGTCCCTATAGGACATTGGGTCTCCTATACCACAGTACTGTGGGACTTGCCCCCTATCCACGAAGCCCTCTGTCCACGTAGAATGGCAGCTTATTAATATGCAAATTTGCCCTGCACCCTCACATGGCCCCCAGTGCTCTGGTGCTGTTTAGGCACTGCTCTGCTGTGTATTGGTGTTTGTGTCGGTGTTTCTCAGTGCCCATGGTCAACCCACACTGGAAAAAAACCCTTTTCCACTTGACTGGAAACACTGGTGGAGGGGGGCCATCTGTGCCATGGTCCTGGTGTCTCTCCAGGTGGGTAGACATGGTCTGTCCATACTCGGGGTAGATGAGTATGTCTCAGAGAGTCATTCGAGACAGTCTTGGACACCATGCCTAACCTGAGAGTGTGTAAATCTTTCATAACTGCACTCAACCTCTTTACTCTGAGGGTGGGCTGGGTGCCACTTGGACCAGACCCGCTGCAGCCGCTGCACTCCCAGCGGAGCGGGACGAGGGGGGGATGGGCATCCCTTGGAGCAGACCCATTGCAGCCTCTGCGCTCCCAGCAGAGTGGGGGGGGGACCAAGCGGCACTCGGAGTGGACCCACTGCAACTGCTGCACTCCCAGTGAAGTAGGGCAGGGAGGGCTCGTGCGGCGTAGGCACAGCAGCGGGGGGACCCACTGTGGCCTTCTATCTTGGAATGCAACAGAGTGGGATGGAGAGGGCCACCACAGCGTGGGCGTGCTCATGGGATGACCCGCTGTAGCCTTCTCGCTCGGAGTGGAGGGGAGGGGTTGATTTGAATATTCATGTCTTCCTAATTTGAATATTCATGTGTGTCAGGTCACACATGTGCAGGTGCGAAACAGGCCTCCTTAATTGCTGAAAAATCACACTGGTAAGATATGTGAGGGGGTGTGAAGTGGAAGAGAGTTGACTGTATCAGAACTAGAAGGAAATGAATACATATTTTGACCATACAGAACCACCTGGTTTTGTGGGGTTTTTACTGCACTATCAAGGAGTCATGTAACCTCCATCTCCTTTAGGAGATCAAGGAAGTGGTATTCGAGGAATTATTCTGCATGTTCTGAACTTCTTTCCTTACAGTGCCTAGTTCCTCTGAAGTTAATCTCATGTTCAGAGTGGTGGGAGGCCTTCAGTTTCAATGCAATTTCTGGCAAAATGCAAATTCTGACAAGATTTTTCACCTCCCATTTTCTACAATATACTGTTGTGTCGTGTTTTCTATGCTTTATAATTTTGTGATTGTCTCAGAAAATGCTTGTAGTGTTGGGCCACATAGTAATGTTTATTATTGTAATTTTTCTAACCATTTTTGAAGTCTAGTCTAGTGCTTATGACCAACTTTGACCTTGATAAATTTGGAGACAGATTATGATAGATTGCCATGAAGAAGAAAGATATGCTTTTTAGGACTGTTTTTCCTAAATATAGAAAAGAAAAAAACAACAAAGTTGAATGAAGGAGAAAATACAGTTAAAACTGTAAATAATCAGGAGACTTTGACCATGCAGAATCATTGTGTAATGTTAAATAATCAGGAGATTTTGACCATGCAGAATCATTGTGTAATAAAATTTCATAGCTAGATTCAATCAATATATATTAAATGTGTTACATAAGGCAAAACTGACCACTCAACCATGACAGTTATAAAGACTGCATAGTGCTGAAAACTATTACATATACGGTAAGTATAGAAAATTCAGTAATAGTAGAACTTACTTATCCTCTGCATTTGGATATATTTCACAAGATGAAGTGATGAAGAGACCTAATTTTTAGACATTATGCTGACATATTATGTTGGATTACTTGTTGAAACAGTTAAATTTACAAAAGCAAAATTTATTTCCAAGGAACATCAAACCTGGTAAATGTGTATCTGACAATGACCCATGCAATTGCTATGGTCAAAGGTTTATTAGGTTATTTAGGTTCAAAAATGGGAATTACCAAAAAAAAAAAATAAAAGTGAAAAAGAAAAGGGTAAAATGCTTCTTGGTATCAGGATAACTGTTTACAGACACCTTTTTGATGGCCCAGACTAAATCAAGATTACCTATTAAGGAGAAATAAATAGAACAGCAAGAAAAAGATGGTGTACTTTTAATAGCGAAGTAAAGGAGGTTAACAGAATTACATAGTAACTTCTTCAGCCCTTGAAAATGTGTTCAAATAAAGGAAATATGAAACCAGTGGTATAAATACAGAACTCAAAAAAATCTAAAATAAATTACATGCAATACGGAGTATATTATAGAGATATACTATTAACGCAATATATTTTTGTAATATACATACACAGAGATGTTATGAAACATAAAACAAAAACCCATTATCTGAAACGTAAACGCAGAGCAGGACAGACAGAAAAAAGGATTTTTGAGGAACATTTGATAAAGAAGGTCATATCTGTTAAGGGTTTTTTTCCAAAACATTAGGAAAAAAACCAACTGTAGTTAAATGTCAAATAGAAAATGAGATATAACAGGAGTAGTTAGAGGATGTAAGACTATGGGAAAAAAAAATCAAATCTTATGTTATTGCCATAACCTTAGGTAGATTTCTGTGCCAGAATCCTTTTTTACAGGATGCTAATTTCTGAATCTATGGACAAAACTCTAGTATCAGCAAGAGCCTTTATAAAAATATATAAAATTCTTAATATACCATCAGAACAGGGTTCTTAGATTTCTAATGGAATTCCAGGAATTCTAAAAAAATTTAGATATGAAATTAATGGCAGTTAAGTACTGCTTGCCGCATGCCACTTTTATTGACCTTGCTCTCAGAGAAATAGAAAATATTTTTAGAATGCACCTAAAAGTACTTATGGATCAGCAATTTTGATATTTCTGACATACAAATTTTGTAAGACCATAATACATACATGAATGTATAAAGAGATGAAAAAAGTGTTATTATAAGGAATAAATCATGCCTCACAAATGTCTTAAAAGTCTCCAAAATAAAAAGTCCATGGGCATATTGCAAAGAATGATCCAGTTTTCCATATAATTTTAGGCAAAGTTCTTCACAAGAAGATGCTAAAAAGTAAACCAGTGTGGTACAGAAAAAAGATCTGCATGTGTAGAGAAAACTAGCTGAAAGCAAGAAAAGAACATAGACAGACAGGAGACGCAGCATTCCCTAGGGCCAGCTCCTTTTTTTTTCCCCATAACACAACAGATCTGAAGAAGAGGTGAAAAAAGAAGTGACAAAGTTTCATGTAATGTGACAAGTGAGATTAAAACAAAGGGCAAACAACTGATGGACTAAACATGAAGCATATTATCACCTAGGAAAGACTCCTGAGACAGTGTTGGTAGGTATTCAAAAGGTACTCTACAAAACTCACTGTCAGTCAAAAAAACCCCAAAAACAAACAAAAAATCCAAAACGAAATACAGTAGTCCCTCAAATTTTGTTGGAGTCTAGAACTGTGGGAGTCCCAAGATAGTGAAAATCATACATATGCAAATTAACCCCACCCATCACCCCGCCCCCTCATCCCTGAAGTACTGGGGGATGTTCCTGGCCCCTCCCCGCAGCATGTGATGGAATAGGGGAACAAAGATCCCTATGGCTGCACTGCCACCGTAGGGAATCCCTGGCTTTCATTGCAGCCATGGCATCACTGGGCAGAGAGGGTCCCAGGCCCCTGAGGGCAGCCAGCTGCAGTGCTGCCAGCGGAGGGGGTTCTGGGCCCCTGAGGGCAGACGTTGCCATACTAGGGCCACCCATTATTTTTAATATAATACATACTTAATATTATACATACTTAAATTGTGGGATTATTTATTTTTCTTTGTCAGAGTATTGTCTAAAGAACAGTTGTAAATTATGAAAGTAATGTCAAAGACTATTTAATAGAATGAATGCAACCTCTGGTTCAGAGTGCATCTAAACTGCAGACTGACAAGAGCAAGAGTCAACATCACGAAAACTTTATTCCATTTTTGGCCTGATTTTACTTTTTTTCCCCAGCAATCTTTTATATGCTACTCTAAGAGATATAAAAACAAAAGTAGAAATGAACCTCTGGTAGTTTTCTTAGGTAAACCTGTCTTGTGGTTTTGGGAATTACATATAGCCTCTCAATTGCTATATGTGTTTATTTTTTGATTTTATTTATTAACGTATTTTATTCAATTTTAACAGATCTAATGTAACTGGCTGCCAGTTTAAATGAAAATAAAGCCCCGGTGACTAGTTTCTGCTTGATATTGCTTTCTTCTCACAACGTTGAGCTTTTGGATTTTACACAGGTTTTTATTACTTAATGATATCTCTAAACCATCGTTCTCTAGAAGGACACTGGCAACTTATATTAAATAGTTTTAATTCCCTCTAACTATTCCCCATTGTCCAACACATTTTCTGAGATCCTAGGAAGCATCATTTCTTTCCTCATTGATTTTTTTCTTTACTATAAAACTAAGCATTGATTTTCTTCCTTCTGTCTTGTGTTTCTAATGGTACGTAAATTAACATAGTTCATTTGTATGCCACCTTACCAGGACTCGTTGTCAGACCAGCATCACCAATAATAGAGTGTAGGACCTTCCACTTAATCAGCAAGCTGAGAAATGCTGCACCATTTGACAAGAGCAATGGTTGGATTTGGTCTTTCTCTATGCCCTTGGGCAAGACACTTGGGGAGACTGTTTACCTATCCCATATGTGTTTGAGGATGATACAGATCTATTAGTGAATCTTACATGTGCTCAAATACCTTTTGCAGAGGCACAATACACAATCCCATTATTTGTATTCAGAAGAATGAATGTATCACGGTTTCACTGGTACAACCTCTCTCATTGCTGCAGTAATCAATACATTCTTGAAGCTGTACTATTCATCCTCTCTGGCACTTTACAGGTGTTATTCAGCATCACTAAATAAAATTTGATTTGACAGAATAAGCAGGATCCTTAAACTCTTGAAAAGAGTTTGTTAAGACTTATTTTGCTTCTTAAAATTCTCTTGCAGCTTTCTTGCTCTTTAATAGCTGCTAAATAGACTGACATGGCCATTATGCTTTGCAGAATTGTTAGATAGACTCATGTAGTGCCTGTTTGCCTAACATTTCTCTGACTCCCCAGTACAAAATAATACTTAACTAGCATTAATTCAATTGCCCTATTGTCTTTACCTCTTGAAGCATCTTGTGGTTTTTGAAGGGTTTTTTGTTTCTTTTGGCTTCCTGCTCTCCCCTCCCCCATCCCACCCTTCCTTCCTTAATGTTAGGTGATGCTGATGTGTTCAGGTGCAGTGCAGTCCAAACAAACAGAAATGTGAGGTATTTTTGAATAAAGACAATACATGGCTCAGGAATTTGGCAATCAAATAAGAATTTTTTATATCTCAGGACAGTGTTCTTCAAACTAACAACTCAGAACTGAGGGGTGAAAGAAGCATTCCCAATAATCAAATTGCTGTTTTTGCCAATATGTGCCCTGACAAAAGAAAACATCTGTAGAGCTGGATTTGCCTCCAGCCAGTGCTTAGATCCTGAATGAAGACCTAGTGCTATAGTATTTATTCACTCAACATAACTCAAAACCACGTGGTAAATGCACCAAGAAGCACAATCTGTTGACCATGGAGATCTCTCTTTAAAAAGACTAGTTTCCTTGCTGAAGAAAGGTGTAGAACTACATGGTCTGGTTATAACAGCACTTGGAAATGCACCAGCAAACAGCACCTCTGTCAAGCACCACTGGCCTAAAACTGTTCCTAATCAAAATGCCAGGACTAGATTTTACAGATCAGACTCCAACAAGCAACTTACTTGTAATTGTTTGATCTTAAAGACAAATGATTTTAGACCTGCATTTTCTTGAAGGTATGCAATTCTGCTGTGCCTGATGTTTATAAGCGTAAGGGTCAGAAATCCTATATATGAAATTTGGAGACAATGAAATGCTCTATGTGAAAGAAGAAAGCTTGCTTAAGTATTTCTTTCATTCTGTACATCTGATAAATCTGATACAACTTCTCTATCAATTCAGAAAGGAAAATATTTAAGTGAATAAATCAACGTTAGAAGTAGACTGATCCATTCATGCAAAGTTACAATACAATGCTTGTTGTACATCCAGGTAGTAGCTCATTTGTACTCTTTAAGGACAACTTTACCAAATAAAATTGAGCATCAGAAGAAATGTGCACCACACAATAGAAAAATACAGTGTAAGTGAATCATTCATATTTGTCATAGTTTTCTGATTCTGTGGAATGTCTCCTAAGCCCTAAATATATTCTTAAAGAAATGAAAAACAGTCTTCAATGCTGCACTCTGATTGACAGCCAGCACATTACCTTTTTTTTCCAAGCAGTACAAAAAATGCTTAGAGCTTACTGTCCAGAAATATTTATTAAACAGCTAATGAAAAAAGGCAGGCCTAAAAGTGAAAGAACCTCACTTACAGGCAAGTGTTTGAGAGAGATGTGTGATCTTCAGGGGTACCTGCCATGCACAAAGGGGTGGGCAGCATGTAGTGAAATTCTCCTGGATGAGAATCACTGAGTGGAACCACTCAACAGAAAAACTGTTCATTTAATTGCTTACTGCAGATACTGAGCTGGGAAACTTACAGACCTCTTAATTTTTCATGAGATGATTTAATCCCATGAAAAAGCCTAATGATAAACTGGTGTGAATCAGGTTGGAGATCTCCCTCATGGGAACTAAAATTAAAGAAACCACCATTCACATAAATCATCATTGACATTAACTGGCATACTTAATTATAGTGCTAGAAAATATAGCATGTACTCAAATGACACCAAAATCTGAACAACTTTAACATTTTTTGTACCTGAGCTTCATCCAATCAGAAGTATAGGGGGGAGCCGTGTAGTGGCATGTTGATCTGTTATGCAGATTAAAAGGATGTTGTACCAAGACTAAATTTCTATCAATATTTAATTAAAGACAAGCCATATATGACAACTTTGTTAATGGGCCATGAGGCACCCCTTACAAGTGACTCTGGCTGCTGTGCATAAGCCTTAGGTTTTCAAATGTTTGTAGCTACATACAAAGCAGCTGAGTTGATGGAAATCCTTCAGCCATAAACACAGAATCTCTTTGAAAATATACCACCTTGTGCCTGCAATGAACAAAGAAGCAGATCGGTTGGCAGCAGCAGCAGCTAATAAACCACATCTCAGGATAGTAGTGTATAACCTAGATAGATAGTTGTGGGTGTAATATTACAATGACAGAGGAAAAAATGCAGATGAGTAAAGAAAGTAACATTCCATATGTCAGCAAGCTTACCTAAGGAAGCCTCAGTCCTGGCAATGGAGACAGTTCAGGCTAAATAATCTCCTCTGATCTCTTCCAGGCAAGAAGAGTTGTCCCCATTGATACTATGGGTAAACAATGCACAATCATAACTCCAGTCCGGTTAAAACTGAAAGCTGTCAATTAATTTACAATGAATTAAGTCCACTTGGAACAAACTCAGGCTAAAGTGAGAGAATGATGTAACAGAGAGAAAGAATCAGATTAACATGGTAGAACTTCGTAGTAAAAGCAAGGAAGCCAGCTGCTGAGAAGCTAGCCTGTGAAAAAGGAAAAAGATCAACACTTTTTCATCTGAAGAGAAAAAAAAATTAAAAAAAAAAAAAAGAAGTTATGTAACATACTGCAGCAGCTTTGATTTTTCCCTCTTCCTGGCCAGAAAATCCCTATGGGGAGAAAAAAAAATCGTAGTAAGCTTCATCCTGCTGTCCACAGGTAGGCAGAACAAACGGAGATCAGGTCCTTAAAATAGGGCATAAATACTTGTGCGTATCAGTCTGCCTCCAAGGCTGTGTAATTCAGCACTGGGGATGTTTGAACTCCAGTCTTCTCCCTGGGACTGTCCCATGTAAAGTAAATTCACCCTAAAACTCTCTATAATTTTTGATATCTGTCTCTCAAGATCTACAATTATCATTTCCGTGTTTAAGCTTGAATGAAGTACTCAAAGAGGAATTTCATGACTGCTGTCTGCTATGCATGGTCAAAAAATTCCCCCTGTGACAAATGTTAGGGACTTTGGAAAACCATTTTTTCACTTTGGTTTTTGTGTAAAGGAGTCAGAGCAAAGATGCAGATTACATGGAAGCGCTAACAGAATGGTGTCCCCTTGAATTAGGTAGACAGCATGTATTTGCTTTAATGTTAAGTATAAAAGGCACACATCTTGCTATGTTAATGTGTTTGTGAAATCAAATAACTTCCATCTGACTGACAAACTATCCCAAAGAAAGTGCTCTGAATAATCCATTACATAAAAGGAAACAAAAATGAAGCATATAAAAAGCAATGTATTTAAAGCTTGTTCATTTAAGAGACATTGGAACAAGAGCAGACATCTAATACTCTAGCTTTGCATTGTATCCAGTCAAAAGCATTTGTGCCTTAATGGCAGTAAACAATTTCAGGATGCTTTTGAAATGTCATGGATCTTGGTTTATGGTCCTCAAAACTGCAGCTGTCTTTTACTGCCTAGCTGCTGCTGGGAGCGTGACTTCATTCATTTACATTTTCATCTCAGGTGCTCACCCTGCAAATTCACTGGTAGAAATCATGTTCCATGCATGGAACAACAGGTTATAGCCATTCATTTAACCAGCAAGGCTTAAAGCAGACTGACAAAGTACTAATTATTTCCCTCCAATTCTAGGATCAAAAAATTGCATAATGGTGGGATTTATCAGTTATTGACCTTTAGTTTAATGACAATAGGTTTTACAATACAGTGCTTCTTACTTCTGATAGCCTTAGAAATGTCATGCTTATTTTCCTGATGTTTGTTATGACTCCTTGGTCAGGGAGTTTGGAAGAAAAACAGAAATGAAATAATTACCAAGGTTAAGTAGACAATAATTTTATTATCTCTTACTATTTGCAGTCTTCTGCTCTCTTAACACAGCATGCAGTAGCAGGGCTAGTGATATTTAATGGATGACCTGATCTGTACCTATCACAGCAAACAGCAAAGCCCCTCTTCACTTTTGCAATGTGCAGGAACGCTAAATACATAATACTCTTTTCTTTACTTAACTTGCTAAAATTTCCATCTATCGAGTAGAAAATCCCTGGAGTTTCAGTTGTTTACCTATACTTCTTGCATTCTCACATCTGAAAATATCAGTTTCAGCCACTGGTGGGCAAGACATGGAAGAAAAAATACCTCCTTATGCCAAAAAGAAAAAAATGTGACCTCTTTTCGAGCAGCATCACAGTCAAATTGTGACTTGAAACCCAACCCTCGTTAAGGTGAACATTTTTATTTCTGCTCAAACCCAACTTTTCCCTTGAGAATTATGAGTTTTCAAGGGTTGCTTGCTAATCCAACTAACCTATCCTCTACATCTAGATCATATCACTCAGCATCTCGTCCAGCCTCCCCTTGAACACATCCAGGGTTGGTGAGTTAACCACCTCTGTGGGCAACCCATTCCACATCCGAATCACTCTTTCAGTAAAAAATCTTTTCCTAATATCTAGCCTAAACTTTCCCTGTTGAAGCTTAAGACTATGACCTCTCATCCTGTCCCCAGAGACCAAGGAGAAAAGACCAACCTCTGCCTGGCTACAACCTCCTTTTAGATAGTTATACACAGCAATAAGGTCACCCCTGAGCCTACTCTTCTCTAGGCTAAACAGACCCAGCTCCCTCAACCTCTCCTCATAAGGCTTATCTTCAAGCCCCTTTACCATCCTAGTTGCCCTTCTCTGAACTTGTTCCAGCACCTCGACATCTTTCCTGAACTGAGGGGCCCAGAACTGAACGCAATACTCGAGGTGCGGTCTAACCAGTGCCGAATACAGTGGAAGGATAACCTCTCTTGACCTACTAGCCACTCCATTCTTGATGCAGGCCAGGATGCCGTTGGCCCTTTTGGCTGCCTGGGCACACTGCTGGCTCATGTTGAGTTTGCTGTCCACTAATACCCCCAAATCTCTTTCCACCTCGCCACTCTCCAAGCATTCCGTTCCCAGCCTATAGTTCTGCTTGGGGTTATTATGACCAAAATGCAGAACCCGACATTTAGACTTATTAAATTTCATTCTATTGGAATCTGCCCATCTCTCCAGTCTGTCCAGGTCTCTCTGCAGGGCCTTCCTACCCTCTAACTGATCAACACGGGCTCCAAGCTTGGTGTCATCCGCGAATTTACTCATGATGGCCTCAATCCCATCATCTATATCATCAATGAAAATGTTGAACAGGACCGGACCCAGCACCGACCCTTGGGGGACACCACTAGTAACCGGTCGCCAACTAGATGAGACACCATTGACCACCACTCTCTGGGCCCTGCCATCCAACCAGTTCCTGACCCAGCAGAGAATATTCCTATTGAAACCCCTTGCTGCCATCTTTTCCAGGAGTATATCATGGGAGACTGTGTGGAATGCTTTACTGAAATCCACATACACCACATCCACAGCCTTCCTCTCATCCACCAGGCGAGTTACTTGATCATAAAAAGAGATCATGTTGGTCAAGCAAGACCTACCCCTTCTAAACCCATGTTGGCTGGGCCTGATGTCTTGTCCATCCTGCAGGTGTTGCATGATAGCGCTCAACATTATCTGTTCCATAACTTTTCCTGGGACCGAGGTGAGGCTAACAGGTCTGTAGTTACCTGGATCATCCTTACGACCCTTTTTGTGTATGGGGGTCACATTCGCCAACTTCCAGTCATCCAGGGTATCACCTGTGCAATTTGCCTGTGTTTTGTGATGTTCCTCTGCTCATTACAGCTGACACAGCCCAAAACTGAGGTGGATTTTTCAAAGCCATATGCTTATTTCCTGAAAACTCAGTGAAATGGGAGAACTTGGGAATTTTGTGTGTGAACCAAAACAATGTTTTTCTCCTCCCCATGCCCAAAAATCTCCCAAACAGCCCAGCACTTCAGGACGTCTGCAGCATATGAGTTGGCACCAGAGTCTTACTTGGCAAGATTTTTATGGATGCTACTTAAAATAAAACGGAAAAAATAAGCACAGGCTCAGCAGGCAAAGTCTTACACATAGCCTGGTTGGAAAATCTGCTGTAAAGGAATATATACCCTGAAGAAATTTTTATACATGTATTTACTTTCAGGATTTTTCAGTTCATCTTCTTCTCCAAAATAGAAATTAACCCTGTGTAATCTTGTTCTCTACAGAGAAATTGATCTAGATTTGCTTTTACATCAACCCCCCCAAATTTACCACACAAAACCTGTAGAAAAATGGCAAAGGAGGCCTTGCTTTGTGGGAAACATTACTCCCTTGATGTCCAGCCAAAAGTTTGTTAAACTGTACACTGACAACTTACTTTGTCAGCAGGACTCTGAAGTCACTGAGAGAGAAGTTGTGTTTACCTCTTTTTTATCTTTTCTGAGCAGAGGACAGAGAAGAACCTGTTCTTTCTTCATCATCACTGCTTCATTGCATGGTTCATACAGAATTGATACAGAGCATGTCTCCGTTTTCCCACTCTTGCAGGACAGCCTTGCTAAAATGTGGGGCAGAGGCATAAATCTCTCCTCTGCTGCCATCACAGCTAGGTTATCAGATTTGTTGTTTCAGAAATCCTACTTTGTCCTTATACTTTTAATCTAGCTGTGGTAGGCTACAACAGCAAGCCAGTGTCTCCACAGCTGCCCCTGAAGTGCTGAAGGGTGCCAACAATTTCCTTCTGTGTCTTGGGGCTAGAGGAGCAGGGGAGAACACTGCTCCACTCCTGGCTCTCAGCACAGGAAAGAGCATGCACAATAAAATCAGAAGATATACTTTTCTGCACATACAAAAATCTCTATGCTCAGTAATCAAAAAGCACTGTGAGAAGAACAGTTTTGCTTTTCCATACAAGGAAGGAAAAAAAAGTTTCTGTAAACAAATACAGTTGGCCCTCCAATACCACTGTATGTCAGGTCTTGGTGCCCAACCACGCAGCCCTTTGTCCATGTAGAATGCCAGCTCATTAATATACAAGTTTGCCCCACACCCTCACACCACTGTTTCGGCACTGCCCTGCTGTGTGACAGTGTTTGTGTCGGCACTTCCCAGTGCCCGTGGCCACCCCACGCCAGGAAAACCCCTTTTCTTCTTGACTGGGGATAATGGTGCGGGGAGCTGCCTGCACTGCTGTCCTGTTGTCTCTCCGGGTGGGTAGACCTGGTCTCTCCATACTCAGGGTCGACGTCTACCCTGAGAAAGTTTTGGATACCATGTTTAACCTGAGAGTGTGTAAATCTTTCATAACTGCACACAGCCTCTTCCCTCCGAGCAGGTCGGGCCGGGTGCTGTTCAGAGTGGACCTGCCACAGTCGGGTTTTCCACAGTTCTGAGATGTCTTTGGAAAGAGTCCAATTCCTTCGATTCTCCAGGGAAAACTGGAAAAGGAAGAGTTGCCCCAATCGCCGTCACTCGCCACTGCAGGACTTCTGCCACCACTTTTGGAACTGCCGCTGTACCGCTGCAATGCATCATTCCATTTTCTGGGATTCACCATTATCAATGATTATTGGGGGGTGCTACAGACAGCACCACCTGAACACAGCAATATGGAATACAAAAATACATTCACCACACACACACACACACACACACACACACACACACACACACACTACAATGCCAACCTATGACAGTTTGGAAGACCAAATACTGTATTTTTCTCTCGTTTGTGGTTTCGAGTTTAATATGCTCATGTTATTTCAACCAAAAATGCTGTGTTTTTCCTGAATTCTCATATTAAAAATCTGCACATATAATAGAGTTTTCTACATACATAAATATTAAAAATACATGCATTAGAGATGTATACAGTATATCCTCGATGCATTGTGAACCCTCCATTACGACCTCGCTGATTTGAGAGGAAAATTTCTCGCAATTCAGTTTCATGGATTTGCAATGTTCCCTGGGCAACACATGCGCAGTGCCTCTGCTTCGCCAAGGGGTGGTGCCAGTGCTCCCTATGGGGCAGGACTGGCCCAGCTCCGCAGGGAGGGTGCATGGTTTCTCCAGCTCGCCATGGTGTTTAGAGCCCTGCGGCACTGTGCCCCAGGCCCTGACCTGGTCCTGTGTGTCTCTGTGCCCAGTCCCTATAGTGGAAGAGTCATGCCACAGTATGCCCCAGGTGACTGCTGAGACCCAGCGCAAGAATGCTGACCAGAGCCCGACGACACCCCTTCTCTCCCACGGAGGCAGGGCGAGCATGCATGGTGGTAGCAGCCAGGTGGCGGCTGCAGAAGTGGCTGAGATGGTGCAGCGTAGGGATATGCCCACCCTGCGGCCGTGTCGCACTGACAGCCCCGGTGGGCTGGGATGACGTGGGGCCGCGATGGCGTGGAGGACAGAGAGAGGAGGAGGAGCAGCGTGAGGTTTGCTCTGCCAGTGGGGCAATGCGAGCATGCATGGTTGCAGCAGCCTGGCTCTGGCTGCAGATGCAGAAGTGGCAGCATAGCCAAAGAGAACTCCAGGGATTCTCAGAGGGTGTCTCCTGAGGAACAGAGGGCACAGAACTCCTTTCCTTTCCTCCCCTGTGCTTTGAGAGATTTAGGGGAGATTTAGACTTGACATTAGGCGGAACTTTTTCACAGAGAGGGTGATCTCTCACTGGAATGGGCTGCCCAGGGAGGTGGTGGAGTCGCCGTCCCTGGAGGTGTTTAAGGAAAGGTTGGATGAAGTTCTTGGTGACATGACCTAGATATTAGGGTAGGATGAGGTGTTGGTAGTAGGATGGCAACAGGTCAGGTTAGGTAACAGGTTTGACTAGATTAGATCAGGTAACGGGTGATAGGTGATAGGTTGGACTTGATGATCTCTATGGTCTTTTCCAACCTTACTGATTCTGTGATTCTGTGATTCTGAGAGCCCGTGGGGAGGAATCAACATTACCCTGCTGTGTGTCAGTGTTCGTGTCAGTGCTTCCCAGTGCCCGTGGCAACCCCACCCTTAGAAAAACCCCTTTTCTGCTTGGCCAGGGACACGGGTGTGGGGAGCTGCCCGCACTGCTGTCCCAGTGTCTCTCCAGGTGGGTAGACCTGTTCTCTCCACACTAGGGGTAGATATCTACCCCGAGAAAATCTTGGACACCATGTGTAACCTGAGAGTGTGCAAATCTTTCATAACCGCATGCAGCCACTTGGCTCCAAGTGGGGGGCGGCTCACACTTGAGCGGAGCTGGGGGTGTGGCTCGTGCTCGAGCAGAACAAGGTAGTGGCATGCACTTGAGTGGAGTCAGGCAGGGGCGGCTCGCGCTTGAGTGCCACTGGGCCACTGTGGGAGCAGTGAATGCTTGGCTTGGCTCCATTGGAGCCAAGCCGCCGCGGATGCCTTGGGGCGGGTGCAGCACAGGCAGAGCAGTGTACTCATGGTCATTGTGGCACGGCGTGGAGTTTGATTTGAATATTCATGATTGCCTAATTTGAATATTCATGCGTGTCAGGTCGCGCATGAAGAGTTGAGAAACGGGCCTCCTTAACCACTGAAAAATCACGCTGCTAAGATGTGAAGCTGCTATCTGGGGGCAAAGTGGAAGAGGGTTGACTGTGATATGGCAAATTATTGCCGGAAATATGGCAACTTTGAGACACTACAACATCCCGTGCTCCCTTTGGTGACGAGGAGTGTGGGAGTTGGGTTTTTTTCCCTTTAACTGCAGCATCTAGCACTGGTAGGAGTGCTTTATCTGAGGCTCTATATATGCATATGCGCATATGCGCTGGCCAGTCTAGACTGGCTGCGCTGGCCAATTGGCTGAAGCGGGCCCCATGTGTGTCCCTGTGTTACAGTTAAAGACTTCCTGACTCCTGGGAGGGCTGACCAGGACCAGAGCCGCTGGCTGCGGCAGTGCAGGACTGCGCCATCCCGCAGAATTATGCACTGCTCTGTGAATAACTGAGAAAGTACTGTGGGAAAAAATTCTGTGAATATNTGTGTAACCTGAGAGTGTGCAAATCTTTCATAACCACATGCAGCCACTTGGCTCCAAGTGGGGGGCGGTTCACACTTGAGCGGAGCTGGGGGTGTGGCTCGTGCTCGAGCAGAACAGGGTAGTGGCATGCACTTGAGTGGAGTCAGGCAGGGGCGGCTCGCGCTTGAGTGCCACTGGGCCACTGTGGGAGCAGTGAATGCTTGGCTTGGCTCCATTGGAGCCAAGCCGCCGCGG